>JAECUM010007643.1:0-99964 GCA_016617855.1 Megalonaias nervosa | reverse complement strand
CTTCCTATGGCATGGGAAACTTCATTATCTACCCTAGGATTACTTATACAGGAAGAAGGAAGAGGGTGAGCTTACGATACCTTATTTAAGATTCATTAAAGTATCAAATATGATAAACACGATAACAATAAATGATAAACGTAAATTTGCATGGGAAGCATTGTATGTATGTATGTATGTATGTATGTATGTATGTATGTATGTATGTATACCATGGAATTTAGAGTGGGAATATAGAGAAATAATAATTTATCTAAATTACTAGAATCACCAAGGAAATATAAATATATAAGAGACATTACTTTTAAATATAGTGATTGAGTAACTATATTAGGAGAAATTGAATACCAAAAGACATATATCAACATAAAACGTGAAGTTACACACACACACACACACACACACACACACACACACACACACACGCACGCACGCACGCACGCACGCACACACACAGAGAGTAAAGTACAATTTTAAAACATACATTCATTTGGCCACGAGTAACACACTAACACAATACAAGCAAGGGGAAATAGATTAGGAGCTAATATAGACATACCACTTACTAAAGTACAAAAAGCAATACAGACCGGAACAGGGACCCGTACTTCCCAGGAAGTTAGTAGCGTAGTGACTGGAGGGCTATGCTACGTGGCTCACGCAAAGTAGACAAGCCTGCAGAGAAACCAAAGAAGAACGAGAAAACGGGTGTATGGACAAACAATAAAAAAACCACTGGGATGAGCATGTGTGTGTGTGTGTGTGTGTGTGTGTGTGTGTGTGTGTGTGTGTGTGTGTGTGTGTGTGTGTGTGTGTGTGTGTGTGTGTGTGTGTGTGTTAGATTTTTAACGTAGCTTTAACAATTTTTCAGTCATATCGTCTCGATATCTGCAGTGTGGCAGTTTACAGTGATGCCGAGCAATGAGGCATCATGCCGCAGACATGTAGCATGATGTCCCACCTAGTCACATTAACCTGACACCGGGCTTTGGTGTGACTCGGCCGGGATTCGAACCTGGGACCTCTCGCATCCGAGGCAGACGCTCTGAAGACTTAGGCAACTTAAACTCATTGTAATGTTTAATTGTTTTGTTACCTACAGACACACATCACAGTGGCTTTAGTAGAAGAACATCAGAACAGAATCGGTTTTATTTTTCTTGTTTCATTTTTAAAATTTTACTTCTTTACACCTTAGTAAATGCACTTAGTCTAAATTTCCAAATTCTAAATTATCAAATCGAGATACGTATAGGAACAAATTATTTTTCTCCATTCCCTTTTTTCTTGGTTCTATTATAAACGCAAATAAAACCTAAAAAGTTGACCAATAGAAAACCATTCCATACAAATATACATGGGGATATAAGAAAACAACACAATATAGCACAATCTGATTAAAATCCGATCTCCGCTGTCCTACGTGAAGATCTGACGACGACCGCTTAAGGGTCATGTTTTGGTGACCTTTGAATCAGTCAATGGTAATCCAGCTTTCAAAAATCTGAAAGTGAATCAAATCATTCAGTACACATTCATACTTTTCATCCCCAGTGCTCTGTCTCCAAATGCGAAGATATAAGACTTCATCTGATTGGTTGATAAAATTAGCGATTATGATAATAACATAGGTTACTAGAACATAACCCCTAAGCGATCGCTGACAGATATTCATGTATAACAGCGGCTGTGCCGGATATAGGCATAAGCTAAACAAGCTACAACTTAGGGCCTCACAGTTTGAACTCAGTCTGAAGGGGCCTCTCAAATTTATTTTATACCAAATAAGGCCTCATCAGCTTCCAACTTAGGTCTTCGCAAAGTCTAAATCCAGCACTGAACAGCGGAGCTCTGATTTTAATCAGATTGCGATATAGCATTCACTAGACAGTAGCAGATATCACTGTCAATGATCACTCAAGGAAATTATTAAGTGAGGAGGAAACCAGCATCAGGCCTATTTGTCTGAGGAAGGGAGTGCAGGTCATTTATACTTCACCCTTTAGACCAGGCGAGGAAAGTTAAAGGACCTGGAAACGGGAGCCTATACAAGTACAAACCTATCCAAAATAGAGAATGCCGATCCAAAAGTATATGTAAATAAATTTTTGATCCAAATTATGTTTCATTTTGTATGAAAACCCATACTACAGACCTTTGGAGGAAACACAAAGATTTAAAAAAAAAAACTTGATAAACTTTAGGACCAGGGAGGGGGAAGAACACCTCAAAGGCTATTAGCTAAACATACCTAAAGCTTGAGAGGGTCTCACAAATAAAAATAAAATTGGCAAGAACTTTGAAAGGTAATTAAATATTTTACGCAAAAGGTATGTATAGCACTTACTGGGTTATAGAAAGTTAACTCGTGACCAAATTACTTTTTAATTGTACATTTTGAAGATGTTAATCATGGTATACTATTTCTGAACACTTTAACAGTTGATCCCATTTGTTGTAGCTCTATGCATATATCTATACTTGCTTTTTTAAGTCGACTCAGACAGCAAACAACAATGACTCTGATCTATCGTCGCATGATACACCTGCAGATTAGTCTATGTTGTTTGTTTTTACAATTTCTTTTAGCAAACAATATAGACCCTGATCTTCCGGCACATTATGCGATGACAGATCTGGGTCTATTTAAAAAAAAGTACAAGAATCAAATGTAAAGATTCTAAGATTCTATCCCTGACAGTAGTGTAGTGGGATACCATAGCGACAATGGGAATTAGCATCACGGGACCCTACTTTGTACTATAGCGACAAGATTTATAGCGACAAAATATCACCCTGGGGAACTATGGCGACAATGGGAGTTTTGTATAGCGACTAGCACACCCTGGGACGATATACGGACAACGGGAAAATGCATTACAGACACCCCTGGGACGATAAACGGACAAGATTTATACGGACAAATGGCACACCCTGGGGTACCCTACAGACAATGGGAACTAGCATTACGGGACCCTACTTTGTACCCTACGGACAAGGGGAATTTAACATTAGGAAATTTAACATGGGTGGGACTGTAGACGGACAAGATTTATACGGACAAATGGCACACCCTAGGCTACTATAGCGTCAATGAGAATTTTGTATGGGAACAATAGGAATGGAACAGGTGGCATGACGTCACGGTACTGGACACTTGCAACAAGCTGAACACGAATGCAAATCACATTTTTTATTTAGATTTTTCATACGCCAAATTTTATAGTGCATGCGCATGACGTCACAAATATGACGTCGGAAATTCCTTTTGGAAAAACCTAGTATTTCTTTTTAGCTATAACTTGTGGTAAATTCCTAAGGAAAACCCCACTATCTATTTATAATCTCATCTTGTAGGAAAGTCCTATGAACTAACCTAGTATCTATTTATAGGTACAACCTGTGGAAAACCCAAGTCTATATTTATAGTCTCAAACTTTCCAGCTTCAATGACGTCACTTTACTCAACACTAGGGGAATAATGGCAACAGCCGAACACGAACTCGAATCACATTTTTCATTTAGATTTTCCATGCGCCAAATTTTATTGCGCGTGCGCATGACGTGCCATTATTCCCCTAGTGTTGAGTAAAGTGACGTCATTGAAGCTGGTAGTGGATAGTATAGTATGTTTTATGCATTCGCGTTCGTGTCACCTGTTTCATTTCTATGCAAAGCTTTATGCATTCGCGTTCGTGTCAGTGGATAGTATAGTATGTTTTATGCATTCGCGTTCGTGTCAGTGGATAGTATATTATGTTCTTTGCATTCACGTTCGTGTCACCTGTTTCATTTCTATACAAAGTTTTATGCATTCGCGTTCGTGTCACCTGTTTCAATTCTATACAAATTTGTATGCATTCGCGTTTGTGTCAGTGGATAGTATAGTATGTTTTATGCATTCGCGTTCGTGTCAGTGGATAGTATATTATGTTCTTTGCATTCGCGTTCGTGTCACCTGTTTCATTTCTATACAAAGTTTTATGCATTCGCGTTCGTGTCAGTGGATAGTATAGTATGTTTTATGCATTCGCGTTCGTTTCCATAGATTGATGAACATGAATCTATCATACCCAAATCATACAACCGACTAAAAATAATTTAGGTAAGAGAATAATGTTTTTGGAAGTTAAACATAAATTTTACAACAACTAAAAATTTTTACGCAAGAAAGAATAAATCTTTTCGAGGCAGTGGAGTGGCCCTGAACTTACTATCCACACAAACGTACGCGAATGCATACAACACACTATACTATCCACAGAATCGAAAACAAATGCATAAAACACACTATCCTATCCACAGAATCGAACGCGAATCGAACGCGAATGCATAAAACACACTATACTATCCACAGAAGCGAACGCGAATCGAACGCGAATGCATAAAACACACTATACTATCCACAGAATCGAACGCTAATCGAACGCAAACGCATAAAACACACCATACTTACTATCCACACAAACGTACGGGAACGCATAAAACACACCAAATTTACTATCCACACAAATGAACGCGAACGCATAAAACACACCATATCTACTATCTACACAAACGAACGCGAACGCATAAAACACACCATACTTACTATCCATACAATCGAACGCGATTGCATATAACACACACTATACTATCCACACAAACGTACGCGAACGCACACAAACATTATACTATCCACACAGAAGAGAAGAGAAGAAAACACACCCAGATCTACTATCCACACAAACGAACGCGAATCCATATAACTAACACTATACTACCCACACAAACGGGAAGAGAATTAAAAAAATACACCACATATACTATCCACAGAAACGTACGCGAACGCATAAAACACACCATACATACTATCCACACAAACGAACGCGAATGCATATAACACACACTATACTATCCACACAAACGTACGCGAACGCACACAAACACTATACTATCCACACAGAAGAGAATAGAAGAAAAAACACACCATATTTACTATCCACACAAGCGTACGCGAACGCATAAAACACACCATACTTACTATCCACACAAACGTACGCGAACGCATAAAAACACACCATACTTACTATCCACACAAACGTACGCGAACGCATGAAACGCACCACATATATTATTCACACAAACGTACGCGAACGCATATAACACACACTATACTAATCACACGGAAGGGAAGAAAAGAAAAACACCCATATCTGCTATCCACACAAACGTACGCGAACGCTCACAAACACACATTCTACTATCCACACAGAAGGGAAGAGAAGAAAAACACACCCATGTCTACTATCCACACAAACGGACGCGAATGCATAAAACACACATTATACTACCCACACAAACGGACGCGAATGCATAAAACACACACACTATACTATCCACACAAACGGACGCGAATGCATAAAACACACAATATCTACTATCCACACAAACGTAAGGGAACGCATAAAGCACACACACACAAACACACCACTTATACTATCCACACAAACGAACATGAACGCATAAAACACACTCTACTATCCACACAGACGGGAAGAGAAGAAAAAACATACCATACCTACTATCCGCACAAACGAACCCGAACGCATAAAACACACACACTATCCTATTCACACACAAGGGGAGGAAGAACAAAAACACCAATATCTACTATCCACACAGAAGGGCAAGAAAAAACCTCATATCTACTGTCCACTCAGAAGCTAATAAAATAACCCATTATATACTATCCACATACGTACGTGCGCACAGCAACACACACAAATATACACACCAACAAACGTACGAGCACGCATACAAACACACAAATACCCACACACGCACCAATGAACGTAAACGTACGCTTAAAAACACACAAATAGACACACCAACAAACGTACGAACACGCATACAAACACACAAATACACACACACACCAATGAACGTAGACGTACGCTTAAAAACACACAAATACAAACCAACAAACGTACCAGCACGCACACAAACACACAAATACACACACACAATAATATGTTTTTATTCACTCTCAATTATCGCAACAGTCAAGTGGAGAACTTTGGGTTCTTGAAAGAAGCTTTTCACTATGGACAGGATGGAAATTTTAAAGTGACCACCCACGAACCGCACAAGATTGTACGTTCACCCACACACCAAATTGTCAGCCCCTGGAAAAAGTCTATCAAATCATGTACCAGAAGCGAGTAACGCTTCCCAATCACTTCACTTTACCGTACGGTCACGTTGGTATAAAAAATGGTTCCAAGACGATAGCCACCAACAAGAAGGATGACTTCGAAACAGCAAGAATCGACTGAAAGACCCACGGAGAACTCCAAGTTGAAACCATACCATTTTCCTGTTTTATTGCCAGACTATTGCAGTTGTGCCAGTCGATTGGAAACGTTTCAAAAATGGCCCACGGATAGGGAAGGATTACCTACTGCGAATGTTTTAGCTAGAACAGGATTTGTCTACTTGGGACCTGAGACTGGATTGGGATACGAAGTACAGTGTTTCAGTTGCGGTCTGAGGTTGCGTATGGATCGATGTATCTACAAAGATTCAGCTATTCTGGAACATACTCAATGGTCTCCGCATTGTCCTTACCTTTCTATGGTCTTTCCACCCATCACACTACGGTTCAGGCATGACGGTACCTTAGAGAATGTAGTACCCATGTCCAAGAAGAAGAAAAGGAAGACTTCCAAAACTAGGCATAAAAAAGGAACGATGTACAAACTCGAGACTTCATTACCACTAGTATAAAAAGGGACAACGTCCAAGACCGATAGTTTATTGTCACTACCAACACCAAGCGAGAAAGATGAATCCTTTCACACAGCAAGTATCGAGCGTAAGACTCAAGTACAACGAGAAACTCGAGTACGATGCTGTGCCTTGCGATGACAGGGATGCCGTACGCTATGACCTCAGCGATTCAGTACCAAATCATGGGAACTTTGCTATACCTACAATGGAAAGTGATGCTGTGCGTGTCAAACCTGACGGATGCAAAAGCGATGCCACTCGTCATCGTTCATCTTTTCACTTTACTGGTTTTCATGGTGGATGTCATCATTATGAAACCATTCGGCTACCACCCTCTGGATGTCATCCCAAATTGAGCAAACTCCTACATATTTCACCGTACCCTCATCGAAATGAACCTGTGAAAGACGAATATTCGTTCCCTGTGCGATTGCCTGAATACTGCGACTTTGAAACTCGATTCCAAACCTTCCGAGGAAAATGGCCAAAATATCTGGAAGGACCTACCCCCGAAGAATTAACTAGAGCCGGATTCATCTACTTGGGCGAAGGGGATAAAGTCAAGTGCGTCAGTTGCGGTGTGTCACTTCACGAGTGGGAACAGAAAGATTCCGCTTACCTGGAACATGCTCGATGGTCACCGGATTGTCACTACCTACCTTTAGTGGGACCTCGTCATTGAAGTGGACTATCATGTCCTTTAAGAAACCAGCTTCGCTAGGAGTCAAACGTTGGACATCCCCAAGACAAGTATTTAAACCCCATGTAAAAAATAATATTCAAAGATTACCAAACGAATTGCAAGAGAAGATCTACAAGGACATTTGGCAGGGACTTCCCAGAGCCAAATCTCAATGGGTGACTGTAGAACTTTTATGTCGAGAAAATTACAAGAGAAAATTGACAAAAGTCAACAAACAAGTCAGATTTCTCTGGATCAAGGGTACGTTCTTCCGAATATTCCGCTTTAGACCATTTACATTTGAAGATTTTAATGACATTCTTGGCCGATTCCTGGAATGGCAGTGGCCAGAAATTACTCACTACGTCCGTTACTTTCGCTCTAGGAGGTATAAAAACTGACTACCATGCCACAACCTTTATCATTCGTGATATAACAGATTCCGTGGAAGGAAATCAATGACACTATTCAAACGGTAGAGGATTACGAGAACTGTCTCCATTGAATTGGGGTCGACGTGTGGTGTGTGTCTTAGTGACTTGCTTTCTGGGATTTCGTTTACCAGCCGATTCTTTGTGGACTCTTTACGAACAGTACATACCACTCTAAAAACATGAAAGTGATCCCTTTAAATGTACACGCGAGACTCAGTCTGCTCAAAGCTTTGCTCTTTCATCTTGATACTTCTCGACCTCTACAGGAAAGAGAGATTCGTGAACTTTTAGGTACTGAAGATGTGTACGACGATGTATGTGTAGCCTGTGACTTACACCCTCACTGGAAAGATGTACGTGACTGGAAAAGTTGGGGTTTCGAGGCTTAGGCAAAAGAAGTGGCATACTGTGCAAAAGATTGGTCACCCTAAACAACTAAAACGTTCAGTGAAAAAAGTAACTTTTAAACCTGTGCTAGTGACAGTAGTACCAGAAGAATAACCACTCCCTTCAGGACAGGACAGGACTGTCATTAACATCTCCGAAAGGCCATTCCGGGAGGACACCTGTGTGACTTTACCCAGTGTAGAGACTCTCAGAACATTACACACTGTCCCTACGACACCACCTCTTGATCACCACAAATGTTATACAGAGACTTGTTTATATTCCACTTTGATCGTTTTGATGTGTCTTTTATTCATGTACTTAGCCATTTTGCTTTTATGTATTTTTATCTTTCGTGTTGTTCACAATTAAAGATGACAATAAACGTGTCCTGAAAAAAGTATAAACATTCTTGTCTTGTCTGTCTTCCTGTCAAAAGTGACATTCCTTACACTACTACTATTATGGATACCTCTACTGTCTCTGCTCCCTCTTCCTCCACTTTGAAAGTGATCGACGAACACTTAGATCGTGCTAGCTGGGAGGGCTTGTATCTTCGCCATCCCTTAACATGCTCATTGCTGCACCGAGCGGTTCAGGCAAAACCGAATTTGTCAAATGTTTGATCGAACATAAACATCATTTAATCGATCGTTCCCCTCAACGCATCGTGTGATGTTACAAAGAGTGGCAATCGGCGTACAGCCTTCTGAGAGAAAGTCAAGGCGATTCCATCGTCTTTGTGGAAGGAATTTCTGGCGAAGACGACGGGATCGTGTCTGACCCTAGTCAAACCCATTTGTTCATCTTTGACGACATGTTAGGAGAAGACGAAGAAGAAATTAAACCCTGGTTTACGCGCAAAGGGCATCATGGTAATGCCAGTGTCATTTACATCACCCAACATTTGTTTCAACAAAGTAAAGCCCATCGCACCATCAGTCTCAATGCTCATTATGTGGTCTTGTTTAAAAGCCCTAGAGATAAATCGCAAGTGCACGTGTTAGCCAAACAGTCAGGAACGCCTTGGCTGACTCATGCGTACGACGATGCCACTCAAATCCCACACGCTTATTTACTCGTGGATTTAAAACCCACCACCCCCGATAATTTGCGATTTCGTACCCATCTGTTTCACCACTGGTGCCAAGAAGGTGGGCCTGTCGTGTACACGTCCCCGTCGTCGACTTAACCACAACCACAACCACCAAAAAAAATCTATAAAAACCTCCGTCACTTTGGCTCTGTCTCACATATCGTCAACATGATATCCCTTCAGTCTCACCTTCCCATCAAATTGATTCGTGCCTTGTACGGTATCAGTCGGGAAAAAATTCCACAAATACGTGCTCGTGTCTTAGAAGCTAGTCTCAAAGAAGTCTTACGATGGTTTACGGTGACAGCACGTCAACTACTGCAAGGCATCATTCAGATTCCACATCAAACAAAGTCGCCTTGACGCAACTGGCCGATCCTCGCATCGACACACAAACCACAAAGCAAATCATTTTAGAAGGTGTCATCATTCGTTCCCTCCTAAAATGTGATCCCAATGCTCCCAAAGTTGTTCCCAAGAAAAAAAAAGCCACTCCCCGACGTACCCAGAAGAAAAACAAAAAGAGCAACGGTGTCAGGACCAGGTCACAGCCACAGAAAAAGAAAAAGAAAAGTCAACAGAAAACAGCTTCTACTCGCAAGAGAGCGTCTCCAAAAACTTCTCCTCCAGCGGTGACACCCTCCTCCTCTTTAGCGGCAGCGGCCGCTGCTCACAAAGTACCTGCCCCCAAAATTTAAGTCCAAGAAAGATCGGGTATGTTACAAAGTTTACTGGATTTGTCCAAGCAAGAACTGTCCCGATTTATTCCGTTGTGAACTCCTCAACGTCGAGTGACACCTGTCATCAAGTTGATACAACGTAAAGACAATCAGTGGCGACGCATTCCAGTATATAAAAGACCTGAGGAAAACAATAAGGATCAGTGTTTTTGTGCTGCTGAACGCCCAAAAGATGTCCCCTCCAAGAAGTGCACACCGTTACCATCGTGTTCCTTCTTCTGTTCAAAAAGGAAAAGGAACAGGAAAAAGAAAAGGAATGCCCACTCGTTTAGCCAAACATTGGGACATGTTGTCTGTCCTGTCCAAAGCTCCTTCACCCATGCGAAAACAACTCATTCAAACTACCTCCAATAACGTCATCGATACCGTTTGCGAATGTTGTCTGAAATGTCTTGAAAGGCACAATACCTTTGTCTAAACACCAGAAAGAATGCTTAGCCAAACATAGACACGTTCTTCGCCTAATGGTCCAAAAGAAAATACCCATTGGTCAAAAGAAAAAGATGTTGGTGCAACGCGGAGGAATTTTGCCCTTTTTGCCCATGTTGCTGAAAGGAGTAATGGGAACAATAGGAGGACCCTTGCTGAAAGGAGTATTGGGAACGATGGGAACATCCTGGAATGAAGATGAAAAGGTCCAAGACGATAAAAGGAGGACTCTGGAGTGAAACAATCTCAGACGTGACCCTTGAATTCTGATGGAGGGACGAAAACTGACTTTAGTCCCTTACAAATGATGGATGGAATACCACCGTTGGCAAGAACAACGGACCCCGCATTTACCTCCCAATCCTCATTTGACCAAGATGTCACAGTTACAACAGGAATTGCAATTGTTGTTGGATCGCAGCGATTTGTCAGAAACGGAAAAATCGCAACGGTACGGTCAATTGTTGCAACGACAGCAACTCTTTCACCAGAAAGCTTTAGACGAAACAGCTCTACCCATTCTGAAAGATTTTGAGACTCTGATGAAAAGTCCGTCACCACTACCCTCAGCGGTCAACACAGACGCAACACCACGGATGCCAGAGGAAGAAGAGGCACAAGAAGTCTTTCAAACACCATCAGCAGCTCCCATCCCTAGTAAGATAGCAGCGTCCTTGTTGACCCCTTCCCCTACACCCCAACGAGAAGAACTTAAAGCTTGGGTTAAAAAGATGATGTCCACTCCTCCTTCCACAGAAGTGAAAAAGAAAGAAGGGAAACCAGAAGTGAAAAAAGACAAGAAGACGAAAGCACTACCACCACTACCTTCAACTTCTACACCCGTGGCACATCGGACACGTAAAGCCGTTTCTAAACCACCCCCTCGTCCCATTCAGAGTAGCATCAGTGAGGAGTGGATCACTTATTTTAAAAAATGGAGAAGGTGTTAGTCAGCATTTACTACGATCCAGCCCATCCCGCAGGTTACGGAGGAGTTCAGAAATTGTATCGTGCTGCCAAAACTCGACTGAAAAGTATCCGTTTACCTCATGTGCAACGATGGTTACAAGAACAAGCCACGTACACCTTACACAAACCCATTCGACGAAAATTTTCCAGAAGTCGTACCCAAGTGGAGGACATCGATCATCAATGGCAAGCTGAGTTAGCCGATGTCTCTCATTTAGCAACCTACAATCGTGGCTACAAATATTTGTTTTGTGTCATCGACGTCTTTTCCAAATTTGCTTGGGTCGTTCCATTGACTTCCAAATCGAGCAGAGAGTTAGTGCGAGCCCTCCAACTGGTGTTGAAACAAAGCGGTCGTCACCCTCTTCGATGGCAAACCGACAAAGGCACCGAATTTCTGAACCAAGCTTTCCAAAAAGAATTGAAGAAACGTGACATTCATTTTTTCACCACCGAGAATCCCGAAACCAAAGCCAGCATCATGGAACGTTTTCAACGCACCTTGAAAGAACGCATGTGGAAATATTTTACGCATCAACACACTCTCAAGTACATCGACGTTTTACCGTACCTCGTCCAAGCGTACAACCAATCTTATCATCGAAGCATCGGACGTGCCCCCCAAGAAGTGACTCCCGAAAACGAAGTGACCGTCTTCGAGCGCCTGTTTGGTACGTCCCCAACGGTGACTGTCCCAAAGAAAGGTGGAGTGTTGGCAGCAGGAGATTGGGTGCGTATTGGCAAAACCAAACGGACTTTCGACAAAGGTTACTTACCCAACTGGACCACCGAATTTTTTCGTGTCACTTAACGAGTGCGTGGTCGTCATCCTCCCGTCTATAAATTGGAAGACATGAACGGGGAAGTGTTAAAAGGAACGTTTTACTTGCCCGAATCACAACGTGTGACCAAAAAAGAAAACAAAGTGTACGAGATCGAAAGCATTCTTGATCAAAGAACTCGTAAAGTGGGAAAAAACGTGTCAAAGAAGTCAATGTGCGTTGGAAAGGATATCCTCCCAGTTTTGACTCTTGGATCGACGCTTCGCAAATCATCGACTATATAAAGAAGTGACCATCATGCCCTTCAACACAGCCTCAGTTACTGCAGTGACCACTCCTTCCCCCAGTTCTTCTCTGCAAGATCTACAAAAACAACCCTTGTGGATGTGATGTGGAGAACGTGTGCCTAAAACGCAAATCGTCTTTTTCTGCCAAATCTTTGTGGTGTATTGTGTCATCGGTGCTGCCATTGCCAATTTGAGTTTACAACAAGGAGACAAACAATTGTGGATCATTTTACTCAGTAGTTGCATCGGTTACCTTCTTCCCAATCCGTCCCTGAAATATTCCTCTAACGGGAACAACAACGGGAGTCTTGCGTCCAACGTCAGTCCCCGCTCCAACAGTCACACTAACCATCCTCTTTTAGACACTCCTCTGACTTCCAGCGACCCCTCGGACACTAGAACTCTGGAATTATGAATAACCAATTTTCCTTAACGTTACCCAGTGACAGTTCCATGGAAGTGTTTCCCAATAACACTTTGTGCTGTTTCACGGCCAGATTACCTCAGGCCATCCAATAGAATCACGAAGCCCATTGGGAAGTGGCTTTTGTGGAAATGATTCACCCTACACAAATCCTAAATATCCTTCCTAATCAAAACACTTTTACGGTGGAAGTTCATGACGAGCAAGTGCAACAAAACTTGGATGAACTCACCACTGCAAGTGACTCTATGAAAACACGAGACCACAAAACTAAACGATTCACCTATCTGTTGACCATTCCTGCAGCCTATTATTTTAGCGGACAACATTTGGTGAACACGATTTCTACCAAATTCAATACCGTGTTTGCCAAAGCCTTGGAGAAATCCAGAAAAAGTATCACCCTCGAGTACCACAAAATAGCTATTTTCAGAGGACAAAATATTGGCCATTACATTTTGTCCTGAATTGTGTGGCATTTTGGATGGAGACATCAAGTTGATCAAGATGAAAAACGAAATGCCAGCCATTACTGGCAACTTGGATTTTGCGAAATATTTTCGATTCCCTGTAGAAATGAACCAATGACTGAATTTTATTTTTGTGTATTCCGATGTGGTGGAGTACAACGTGGTGGGACACACCTCCGTAGCATTACTGCGTGTCATTCGTTTCAAAGTTGATTCTGCCACAGTCGTTGACGAGGAAGGTGGAAACACCTATCACGTTCACCGCGAATTTGTACATCCTCACTATTTACCCGATAGTAAGTCATATTTCGACACTGTCAACATTACTATAAAAGGAGATCTAGGACAAAATATTCCATTTACCAAAGGGAAAGTTACAGTGAAACTCCATTTTCGAAAACGATTACTCTAACCCCTTGTCAGTCATGTATCCTGTGTACCAAGGAGTCGCTCCAAAACGAGGACATGGTTTATGAGATATGCTGAAATCGGCCTTTCGTACAGTGGTTCCCGTTTTGAAACCGATGGTGACACGGGGATTGCATGCCATGAAAGATGCCGCGTTGACGCAAGGCAAATAATTTTTCCACAATGTCATCTCTGACAAACAAAACCCCAAAGAAGCTTTCTTGAGAGCGGGCAAAAATGTCTTGCTTCAAACGGGCAAAGACATTTTAGGCCGACGAGAAACTCCTATAAATGCTCTGGACGCTGCCCAGTCAGGTATTCCTGCTTCCCTGACGACACAGCAAGGACAAGGCAGAAAAAAACGACGAAGACACCCCTTGAAAGGACTTCACACTCCCAGAGCTAGAAAGACTAAGAAAAAAAAAAACGTCCGAGACTTAGACATTTTTGATTATTAAAAAAATTACAGAGAGAAAATGATGCACCGAGAGTCTTGCGCTTGTTCCAAGTCGGAACTGGATCTGTTTGCCATGCCACCCACCATGATGACGATGCAAGAATCCCAGTGGGTCGAATTTCATCCCATCTCCTCTTTGACGGATTCAGCTCCCATCGAGTTTGAAATCAAAGGACAGCCAGAAGATTATCTCGATCTGAATAGCAGTTACTTGTACCTGAAACTGAAAGTGGTCAAAACGGACAACACCAATCCGGGAGACGATGCTAGAGTAGCTCCCGTCAACAATTTCATGCATTTCTTGTTCAGCGAAGTGGATTTATACTTGAATAACAAACTGGTCAGCAGTAGCATGGATACTTACCCTTACCGAGCGTACCTAGAAAATCTCTTGGCGTACGGAAAAGAGGCCAAGAACACTCATGAGGATGCTTGCGTGGTTTGGAAACCTGACACCGCAGGTGAGAACAAGTTTAACGACACAGCCCTGAGAGCAGATGACGATCCTCACAATGTGAGCTTTAACGACCGTCGAAAGAAAATCCTGCATGGTCATAGTTTAGAACTGATGGATCGTTTGCATTTGGACATGTGGTTGCAAGAAAAGTATTTGCTGAACGGAGCGGATATTCGCCTGAGACTCAATCGCAGCAGTGTCGCTTTCCATTTGATGGCTCATGCCAACGAGTACAAAACCATCATTCAAGAAGCCAGACTTTATGTGCGCCGCGTAGAAGTGTTACCTAAAGCGGGAAACGACATCAATCAAACATTGAGCAGAACGACCGCCAAGTATCCGATACGACGCGTAGAACTAAAAACTTTCACCATTGCTGCTGGGCTCCGATCCAAGATCGAAGATCATCTGTTCCAAGGACAGTTACCCAAACGTTTAATCATCGCTATCGTCAGCAACGCAGCCCTCAACGGAGCCAACGATCAAAATCCTTTCCAGTTAAGCACTACAAAGTGTCCAAGATCGAAATCATTCGCGATGGCAAGACCTTGTGTTCCTGACCCTTCGAACCGAACTTTGCCCAGAAGAATTACTTGAGATCGTACTTGTCCCTATACGAAGCTACCGGACAGCTAGGAAACAACACCAGTCACAGCATTTCGTACGAAGATTATGTAGGAGGTTACACTTTGTGGGCCTTTGATTTCACTCCAGACCAAGGCAGCAATAAGGGACATTTCCACCCTATAAAATCCGGTAGACTGCGTGTGGAACTTCAGTTTGCAGAAGCTCTCACCGAAACGGTCAACGTCATCCTGTATGCCGAATTCGATAATACCATAGAAATCAACAGTTTGAGAGAAGTCATTCTTGACTATTAGAAACTATGGAATACTCTTATCCCTCTTTGAACAGTAGAGAATCTTTGGAAATGGAATGGGGGGATACCGTGAAAGCAGAACCCCAAGACAAAGACGAAGAGGACAAGGTGGTCACAGCCAGATGGCCAGAACAAGAACAACAATTAGTGTCCTGTTTTGCTAAACACCTGGCGGATAAGAAAGATCGCTATGGTTGTCAAAACGATCATCTCAGTCAAATTCAACACGACAAATGTCTGATGATGAGCCAAGAAGAAAAATTGGACGAGTATCTGGACGAAGCTTGGAGTCTCATCTCGGAAGAAGCAGTGTTGCATGAGTGGTATAAATGCTTGCGTGATCATTCCTGCCCTCCACTGACTACTCTAGAGATCTATCGCATCGAAGCTCTCGTAGCACAGCGTGAGGAGACGAAACGAAGAAACGGTTACTTGATAGAGATTTTCAAACAAAAAGTCAGAATTGAATTGATGACTTATCATTACCTGTGAAAAAAAACAACAAGAAAACAAAAATGGATACCTGGGAACTTTATTACCTTTTGAACAACAGTTCGTACACTGCTTCTTGGAATCCTGTCGTGTAAGCTAAAGATGAACTACCTCATCGCAAACCTCAAGACCATCAAGCTTATGTCATCAACACGGACGACAGTCATCTCCCAGGAACCCACTGGGAAGCAGTCTACTTCCCTCAAGAGGATTGTGTGGAGTATTTTGATTTGTATGGATTATCCCCTTTGGAAGACGACATCATTGACTTTATGAGAAGAAATGCCCAGACGACACGATTCAATAATGTGAAATTACAAGATTCCATGGTGTGTGGACAATATTGTGTGTATTTTTTTCATCAACGCAGTCTTGGATATCCGTTAGAACATTTAGTGACTTATTTTGATCGTAACTCTTCTAGAAACGATGAAAAAGTAGATCGATGGTTTTGTGACCATTATGGTTATCTCTTGTCTTTAGCTAGGAAACGTAGTGTACATCAATGGCCTCATGACTTCCATCAGTGGAACTCTCACATAATTTCACAACGTTGTCAACCTTGTCTAAAAAAGAATGTTTGATATCATTGCTACCTGTTAGTGGTTAGTTGTTTGTTGAATAAAAAATGTTGTGTTTTGAAAAAAATGTGTCTGTCGTTTGTTTTCAAAAAGCACTGTGAATATGTGCTCTTTGACTTCTCTCTATCCCTCACCATGACCTGGTAGAAGAGGTCTTCAGAGAAGAAATCAAGAAAGAACAAGAAGAATGGACAGAGAAGTACAGACTTGAGAAGCAGAGAGAACAGCAACAACAACAGCAGCAGCAACAGCAGCAGCAGCAGCAAGAACCAGACAGAGGTTTTGTTGACTGTCGTGTGGACACCAAGGAGTTCTCCTTCTCTTTCCTCAGAAGCAGGCCGTATCGTATAGGAAAGCCTGCCGCCAGACGGGGACGCAATCTTAGACAGTACAAAAGATTGCCATCACTCCCTGTCAACATAAACAGCCCTTTTCAGGGCTATCCCAATACTCTAGAAAAGAGATATTAATTCAGTTGCCAATTTGTGTGAATGTAGAGTAGTGTGACTATAAACACTCACTCCTTTTTTGTGGTGTGTGTGTGTTTTTGCGTTCGCGTACGTTTGTGTGGATAGTAGATATGGTGTGTTTTTTCTTGTCTTCCCTTCTGTGTGGATAGTAGAATGTGTGTTTGTGTGCGTTCGCGCACGATTGTGTTGATAGCAGAATGTGTGTTTATATCCGTTCGCGTACGTTTATGTGGATAGTAGAGTGTGTGTTTGTGTGCGTTCGCGTACGATTGTGTGGATAGTAGATATGGGTGTGTTTTTCTTCTCTTCCCTTCTGTGTGGATAGTAGAATGTGTGTTTGTGTGCGTTCGCGTACGTTTGTGTGGATAGTTGATATGGGTGTTTTTCTTCTCTTCCTTCGTTTGTGTGGATAGTATAGTGTTTGTTATATGCATTCGCGTTCGTTTGTGTGAATAGTATATGTGGTGTGTTTTATGCGTTCCCGTACGTTTGTGTGGATAGTAAGTATGGTGTATTTTATGCGTTCGCGTACGTGTGTGTGGATAGTAGATACGGTGTGTTTTTCCTCTCTTCCCGTATATGTGGATAGTATAGTGTTAGTTATATGCATTCGCGTTCGTTTGTGTGGATAGTAGGTATGGTGTGTTTCCTTCTCTTCCTTCGTTTGTGTGGATAGTATAGTGTGTATTTTATGCGTTCGCGTACGTTTGTCTGGATAGTAGATATGGTGTGTTTTATGCATTCGCGTTCGATTGTGTGGATAGTAGATATGGGTGTGTTTTTCCTCTCTTCCCTTCTGTGTGGATAGTAGAATGTGTGTTTGTGTGCGTTCGCGTACGTTTGTGTGGATAGTAGATATGGGTGTTTTTCTTCTCTTCCTTCGTTTGTGTGGATAGTATAGTGTTTGTTATATGCATTCGCGTTCGTTTGTGTGAATAGTATATGTGGTGTGTTTTATGCGTTCCCGTACGTTTGTGTGGATAGTAAGTATGGTGTGTTTTATGCGTTCGCGTACGTTTGTGTGGATAGTAAGTTCAGGGCCACTCCACTGCCTCAAAAAGATTTATTCTTTCTTGCCTAAAAAAATTTTTAGTTGTTGTATAATTTATGTTTAACTCCCAAAAACATTATTCTCTTACCTAAATTATTTTTAGTCCGTTGTATGATTTCGGTATGATAGATTCATGTTCATCAATCTATGGAAACGAACGCGAATGCATAAAACATACTATACTATCCACTGACACGAACGCGAATGCATAAAACTTTGTATAGAAATGAAACAGGTGACACGAACGCGAATGCATAAAACATACTATACTATCCACTACCAGCTTCAATGACTTCACTTTACTCAACACTAGGGGAATAATGGCACGTCATGCGCATGCGCTATAAAAATTTGGCGCATGGAAAATCTAAATGAAAAATGTGATTCGCGTTCGTGTTCAGCTTGTTGCAAATGTCCAGTACCGTGACATCATGCTACCTGTTCCATTCCTATTGTTCCCATACAAAATTCCCATTGAGGCTATTGTAGCCCATGGTGTGCCATTTGTCCGTATAAATCTTGTCCGTCTATAGTCCCACCCATGTTAAATTTCCCCCATGTTAAATTTGCCTTGTCCGTAGGGTACAAAGTAGGGTCCCGTAATGCTAATTCCCACTGTCCGTAGGGTACCCCAGGGTGTGCCATTTGTCCGTATAAATCTTGTCCGTATATCGTCCCAGGGGTGTCATTATGCATTTTCCCATTGTCCGTATATCGTCCCAGGGTGTGCTAGTCGCTATACAAAATTCCCATTGTCGCCATAGTTCCCCAGGGTGATATTTTGTCGCTATAAATCTTGTCGCTATAGTACAAAGTAGGGTCCCGTAATGCTAATTTCCATTGTCGCTATGGTATCCCACTACACTACTCCTGACGTACTGACCGAAGGTGACTGGCCTGTTATACAGTTTATGCTAAGTTAATTGCCGTGTCTGTACGCGAAGTTGATACGTTTTATGACAGACGGTCTGCTCAATGCAGTATTAATTGCAGTGTCTGTACACGAAATTAATACATTTTATGACAGAGGGGCTGCTCAAGGCTATATTAATTGCAGTGTCTGTACACGAAATTGATACATTTCAGGACAGATCTGTGCTAGATTATTGTTATATTGAAATTTAATCCCACCAGTACTATGTGTTGCCCATAAGAGAGATAATTAACTTTGGCAAGTGACCATCTCATATTTTAACTTTTCTCTTCCTTTTCTCTTTATACTTCCTTTTACTTATTTTATTCTTTCTTCAGTACTCTTTATTTCATTCTTTTTAACCAATTCACAGATTAATTTAATAGTAGTCATTTAAGGTCATCCTTGCTACGACTGGGCGAATCAACAAAACTCAGCAGTTACGACTCAACGATTATAAATTAACAGCTGCCGCCTCCCAGAGAACTGAAACATGTAAATGCTGCTATCAGTATGTTCCTATTTCATGCAACGTAACAGAGAGAGAGAGAGAGAGAGAGAGAGAGAGAGGGAGAGAGAGACTTTCTATAACGGACATACTTTGCTCTGTATGTACATTAGTTTTTAATAAGAGTTTCGGGGACTAAAAATAATCCAATAGAACGAAACTGGTTTTTGAATGATTGATGTTTCGTAGATTTACATTCATATCAGCTTTCATCCCAATAAATTTAAAAACCTAGAGTCAGCAGCGAAAATGAAAGGGAATATAATACACTGACACTTTTACACAATATAGACAAAAAATAATAAGAATTATATGAATCGAATAAAGTCCACATAGGGATAGGAAAAGTTGGAAACAAGGTCTCAACAAAATGTAAAAAATTTAAGACAATAATATTTTTCGTCGATTTGTTTTGTTCGTTTGCTAATCAGCATATATTTAGCATTCCAATGCATGTACTCTAAGACGAAAGTAGAAATTCATGCGGTATACCCATCTCAACATATACTTATATGTTCCCTAGTGTGGACAACACTACAGTTACTATAAGAAGAGAGGAAATTACTCGAAACTGACCTATAATATAGAAAATATCCGATTCGTTTGGGTTTCTTGCATGAGGTTTTCTGTAAGTAAAATATTATTCTTACGTATAACATAGTATTGTACATAATTATATTCTCACCTATATAATACTATTGTACACTATTACCTATACAACAATATTGTACATTATTATCTATACAACAATATTGTACATTATTATCTATACAACATTATGCATAATTCTAAGAATCCAGAGAGTATGCTTAATTACTTTCAGTTCGCTCTTATTTTTGTATTTCTACTCGGCAAACGTCGTAGATTTGACCGAACTACACCTTGATAAAATCAAAGATATGTATCATTAGTTGAAGTCTTCCCTATCGCAGTTTATAACCATTGATAAGTTTCCATGGCAACCATACATCACACTTTTACCCATACTTGAGTCCTACCAGTTCTTCTCAATAAAACAAACATTATTTCCTTCTCGAAATCAGTTTTCAGTATATATATATATATATATATATATATATATATATATATATATATATATATATATGTGTGTGTGTGTGTGTGTGTGTGTGTGTGTGTGTGTGTGTGTGTGTGTCTCCTAGCGCAAACACGAATTCAGTCCGTGTTTCCTTTGCGAATTAATGTAAACACGACATACTTCGTTACATCTGATTAATTAATGTGTATTCCATACAGATTTTCCTATATGGTGTAATAGATACACATAGCTGGTATCGTGACGCACTGGAAAGACCAGAAATGTTTACAGCGATCAATCAACATAAACAGAAACCCACTTCTATATGCCCCCTATCTCACTTCAACGCAATATGTATTTGATGAATAAATAATGTGATTTTACGTCAGTTGATTTTAGAAGTTATCGCTCATTCGGCCAGTAGCGTATTAACGGGGTGGGGTGGGGGGGACCGGGCGGTTACTCAGAGCGCCAGAGATCTTGAGGCACCAAAACCCCTTTGGGCCATCATCCTTTCCCCGGTGCCATTTACACTTAATACGCTACGGCAGCGGTCAAAACTCAGTCTTTATCCTTCATACAGTCCTCAAATTTACGACGCTATTTAATTGTACTGACCCTTTTAAATCTTAAATAATGAGATTTCAACATGCTCATGTAAATTTGAAAATCAAAATTATGGTGTCTTGAATCATTCACTGCATCGTGTGTAAGGGAGACAACAGATAACAGCTCTTGTTGTCACGAAAACTCGCTTTATGCAAGCGGGAACAGCCTGTGTATCAGCTGATTGAAAAAATTATTTCTCTAAATATGCCTAACTGAACGGGGAATATAAAGACGATCTATGTTACAGAACATTATTTATCTTACATAAAAAGACTGTGAAGAGATTAGTTGTTATGATTGGGGGTGGGGTGCTCCCAATATTTTATTTAAACTACTGTACTTTAGAAAAGTCCCACACAGGCTCGATTTTGGTTGGAAGTTAAATTAGTGAAAGATAGATGTACAGCTCCGAGCCCCCAGTCAGCAATGCCGACAGTTAAATGATTAAATATACAAAAAGGTTGAAATTCAATGAATAACAATTTAATAACAATTCAATAATCAAATGCTTCAAATTCCCAATTACACTCCTTCCACTTGACTCTTTAATAGCCTATTGCATCACTTGATTAGCAGTGTGAGATCACTTTCCACCTGTCCTTGTATTCTATTCATCTATGTATTCTTCTCTCCTATTTCTCCAAATTCCTTCTCCTCCTCCTCGACTTTTCTATACTCCTTCTCCTCCACCTCGACTTCTCTATACTTCTTTTCCTCCTCCTCCACTTTCTCCTCCAGACTCCGTTTCCTCCTCCTCCTCCACCTTCTGTCCACCTTCTCTCCACTGACTAGACTTTGTCGACTCCGACTGTTCGGCTAGTCTCACTCCCGTCTTCCCTCTTGGAGACTCGGGACTCAACTGAACAGGAAGTTCTGTCCCCTGAAATGTTTCCTGTGAAAACATATGGACGGTACAATATTTTGCCTTAGTCCTCTCATCTCACACTGCACACAGCCTATCATCAGATAACGGCTATTAAATTTCTTCGGTCACGCATTCATTCATATCGAGATACTCATACGTTCTTGTGTGGTAAAACAATGTCATAATAAAAAGCACGGTATCAATTACTTCTCATACATACATCAATAAATTGCGTCACATCAATACATATTCCTAATCCCGTTATACTAACAATATCACAATAATCAGACAAATTCCTTTACCTTACAAAGTACACAAATATTCAAATATCCATGCTCTGATATATGCATACGTCCATAGTAACTAACCTTACATACTGCAAGCATTTTCCAAATTCACAACTCAAGCATGCGTAAATTCTAACGTAACGCATTGATAAAAGCACTGGTTTACTACGAAGTAACCTAATAGCGAATTACAAAATTAATTCTGACCACAAGCTAACAATCTACAAAATTCTCTACGTAAAACTCAAGCCCATTTCTCAAATATGCATGTAAATGAAACACTACAAAGGTAATTCTACATACTCAACGATACTAGTATTTAAGTATACATACTACAAATAAATACAATTATGATGCCGTAATATTCTGCAAAATCGGGCAAATAACTTAATCACCTTTTCGAAGCTTTGTCTTTCCTTAGAATCTGCTTCTAAGTTTTACCGCCAAATTACGAGTGGCCTCCGAGAGTAACCCTATTTGCTTAACAATCTTCCCAGGAGAAACTAAATTTTCGTTTACGAGTTTGAAGTAACTAAACTGTAACCACACCCTTTATCTAAATTCCGACTGGATGTCGCTGTGACCCGATCCAATCAAACTTAGCGTACAATTTCTTTCTCGCTGTCTGTCCACGTGGGGACGGATGAGAACACGCCCCGTTCACCCCGCGGGCTTCCCTCTGATCTTAGGACTAAGCTGTAACACATAGGTGAGAAGCCGTGAGATCTAACGCCTACACCAACTCAAGATTCCGGGTCCTTTGGCTGGTCACGGTAACCTTGCATAAGAGATTACCACTAGCCAGCGGCAATGTTTAGACATCAAACGCATAGCCGCAGTAATATTCTAGTTTATACGCGACCGTACATGTAGTTACATTGGGTGTAGAAAAAAAGAGAAAACTTATGGAAAGTTTTTATTTTTTTTAATCTAAAACTGTACTTCGCTATGGAAAAACAAATAAGATTTTTCAAAACCTCATTACAGTTTTTGACACATTTGTACTGTAAAGTTTTTAATTATCTGTTTTACTTTAAAAGTTTTGTTACGGAAAGTTTTTTGGCCTGAGATACGTTGTCTATACAAAAGTATGTTCCGACGAAAATGTTTTCTATTACTTCTAATTAAAACCCTGTTTCAGTACACTTTCTGAGTGAAGAAAACCTCAAATAAAAACAAACACTGGTACGTCATTTCAAACATTTAGATATGATTATCCAAATTTTATTAAATAGACAAGGCGTAGTTGATGATTGTTTGTTTAGATTTTACTAATTTTCCCCGGATGATGACAAAGTCACACTTGTTTTCTGATGGATTCTGTTTTCACGACAATATTTTCCGCTTGCTTCAAGCTATAAACTGCATCTGTTTTCTCAGGTTTCAGTGATAACTATGTATTGGGACATACATACATACATTACATACATACATACATACATACATACATACATACATACATACATACATACATACATACGATTGCATGTATCAATGCAAACCGTGAAATATTATAACAGAGATATATGAGCATCAAACATTATAACAGTGATATGTGAGTATTAAAACTTACAACAGTGATATATGAGCATCAAACAGTGATACGTGTCCATCGATATTCACCCAGTCTATCTAAACTCAACCAATCTACTAATCTAAATTCATCCAAACTTTCTATCTAAATTTACCCAAACTATATCTAAATTCTAAATTTATCCACACTATCCAGGGCCGGATCAGGTCAAGTGTTGGGGTGGGTTGGTCATACTTTCTTCTAAAGGGCACCAAAGCAAAAGTCAAAGTGTCTATTTACTCAGAGTGTGCATAATACAAAAAAGTGCGCAAGAATAAAACTTTAGTCAAATTCCAAGTGACAAGTGACTGTACGCTTGTTTGTGTACTTTTTTTAGGGGGGGAGGGGCCGAATTCCCCGGAAACCACTAACCCCCGATCCTGCCCAGCTATGTGTCTAAATTCTAATTTCACACAAAACTATCAATTTAGATTCAAACAAGCTATCTACTTGTGCCTAAATTCTCACAACCTATCCATTTAACTTTACTAAACTATACATTTAATTTCACACAAACGATCCATTTAACTGTACAAAGCTATCTATTTAAATTCACACAAACGATCCAATTAACTTTACCAAACTATCTGTTTAAATTTACACAACTATCTCAATTCACACAAAATGTGTATGGACTTCGGAGTCAAGGCTGTGTATTCAATCTTTGAAAACCAGCCTAGCAAACAAGCGACGCCTTACATGGCGCATTGCATGCACATGAACAGCAAATGGAAATCCCAGTGTTTCATATTTAGGTCTAGTTGATCAAGGGAAACGCCAAGCTATTCTACACGCGCAATTCTCTGTTAGTGACGTTTAAATCGTTATGCGTAAGCAGTCACGATTGGAAAATTGCATGCAGACATCAATGTAAATTCACACTTTTGCATGTAAGAGACGTGTTTTTCCGTGAATTCACCGTCGGCCGCATTAATAAGTGGGAAACCCAGAAATGTACAGTTTCGGACTATATTGTTATTCTTGTCTTGTTTATTAGCAGGCCAATCATTTCTGGTGAATAGACATTTAAAGTAAAGTGGATATCTCGGGTCAATCATATTCTATGATGTATAGTTTTGAATGATATACAAGTCACCTCATTTACAACCAAATACTCAATTACAATATCGGCATAATCGAATGATGAGCAACGCTGAGACAGAATTTTGCTCCCAGTTAGCGGTGCCTCTCTTTGCGTTTACTAGACCGCTCATGTGGCCCAGTGGTTAGAGCATCTGCTTCGGATGAGGGAGGTCGCGGGTTAGAACCCCGGCCGAGTTATACCAAAGACTTATTAAAATTATACTAACAGCTGACTCGCTAGGCGCTCAGCATTATGAGGTTAGTGTTAGAACTGGTCGGCCTGGTGTCATGATAATGTGACGGAAGGGGGGGGGGACATCATGCTACATGTCTGCGGCATGATGCCCCAGTGCTAGACATCACTATAAACTGAAACATTGCATACATCGTAGCGATATGACTGAAAATTTTTTAAAGCTACGTTAACAATCCAAATCACACACACACACAGACACACACACAGACATACACACACACACACTTTGCGTTTACTATGATATGCGGAAAATTCCAAACTTTCTTACCATTAAAAACAAAAATTTAGTGACCGATTTCCCAGTTGAACCTTACACAGATGTAGATTTAAGGCGGAAATACAACAACATTTTTGCTACGATTTCCACAGTCAGCATTTATAGACTACGCTTCATCCGTTGGAGTTTCAATAGCATGAGTGACATTTTCTTTTAAACGGGTGTAGACCGCTTGTGAAATGACGTATGAAGTAAAATGCTGGATCTAATATATTGATCGCGAATATCACCGCGAAAACATCGAATTTACACGCGTTAGATCGAGAACCTGCTATAAAACAAAGCGAGTTACCTACCCTTTCGTTCAGTTTAAAATTTATCTGTCGTGGAGAAGCTTTTCTTGACTGTGATCTGACTGGCAGCTACATGACACGGTGAGGGCGAAGCATACCACCTAATTTGCTCTATGTCATGTTTGCTACAGATGGGGGCTCATTAATATTCATCTGACCAAAACGTTTTGGGGGGTGGGGGGAGGGGGGTTTTGTTTCATAACATTTGACATTTAAGTGACACCTCAACGACCAATCTTAATTCATTTTAACATACGTTACCTGCATAATATCGACCAATCGCAATTCATTTCTAACATACGTTACCTGCATAATATCGACCAATCGTAATTCATTTCTAACATACGTTACCTGCATAATATCGACCAATCGTACTTCATTTCTAACATACGTTACCTGCATAATATCGACCAATCGTACTTCATTTCTAACATACATAACCTACATAATATTGACTAACCGAATTTGAGCTTAGGCTTTTAAAGGATATGCGAGAGTTCTTTTACAATCTAGTTATGTGACATACATCAGTAGCAAAATCATGACATTTTAGATAAAATCAAGTAAGACGCAACATATATAAATTTATTTCCATTTAACTATTATTCTTTGAAGAAAAATTCGTTCTAAGCGATAAAAGAAAAACAAGTTATATCTTCCTTTGAGAAATTTTTAATCACTGAAATTATGACTTTATGAATATATCCTATATGCTGAAACTATATGAAGAGTACATTGCAAAATTTAGAATAAGTAAATAGATTAATAAATAATAGATTTTCATATGTGAATATAAGCGGCCAAGATCTTTATATGCGGGGAGGGGGGGGGAGATTTTTGAGAGGAAGTGGTTCGTTTTCCTTAAAACTTAAAATGGCAAACTTTCTCTTCCATGTTTTGACTTAGGGTGGAATAGTGTAAATATTTCAGTTGGAAAATGGTGGATTAAATTAAACACACACACACACACACACACACACACACACATGCACTCATACATCACTTCTGAATCTTCATTTCTCATCTGGATGAATGTTAGTAACATATTAGTTGGCGCGCATGCTTTTCAGTGATATTTCCGGTTTTAAGGGTGAATTCCCAACACGCAGAATCATTATATAAGTATTTATATTCGTTATAAGAATCAGAATCGCCATTTAAGTCAATCCATTATAGGGGTTGACATTTTCATAATATTGTTGTACACCATTGCTCTTCAGAGTAAACAGGAATGCAGTTTATATTTCTCAGCTAGCTATGAATTAACTGATTAAATAACTCGACAAATTGTATTTAAATAGGAATAATTGGAATAGTTATTGCCCCACACATGCATATTCATCTAATTACTAGTAATTGGACTGGAAAGTCAGATATCGGATTTTTTTCTCCTCTGTAGGGCATAGAAACTGGTCCTTCAATAATCTCGTCTTTTAATGAAATTAATTTGTTATACAAACATCTGCCTCGGAGATTCAAATAGATAAAATGTGCTCTGCTTCGCAGTAGTTTCTCCTTTTACTATTTATCTATTACTGCCTATATTCCGAAGTCGGTCATTAACAACCAAATAGTAAAATGATATTCCGACAGAGAAAACTCAGATTCTAACGGATATTGCAAGCAAACAATCGTGTGTGTTCTCGGACTTCGTATTAACATTATAAACAGAGAACATTGCTCTTCATCAACGGGAAGAACTCTCTTCGCAAACATTTTGATCACGTCCCGTTTTCTGCAAATCAAAACTGTCTCTCAAGCAAAGACCCTTGCATCATATGTAATGTATCTATCACAACGCTCTATTAACACAATATAACGCGTACATAACATTCAAGGATAACAAGGAATAACCCAAACTCTTGACCGATCTTTTCGTAATTCCAGTCTCACAATTCAGTCTGAACAATATTTTCTCTTCAAAAGAATACTGATCTGAGATTTATATTTGAAATTCACAAACCGTATACTGTCAACAAAGTCGCTGTAAGGGGCCGGATATTGTAATATTTCGTGAATATTCATATCTGTATAAGTGGGAGGCGTGGTTTTCGTCGAACACACGACAGACCGGATTAATAAAGTGGAAAATCCAGAAATGGATGGGGTTTCTTGCTAACTGTGTTCCTCTTGTTTTATTTTATTTTATTTTTTTTTTTTTTTTGTTTTTTAGTTTGTCAGTATTTGAAAATAGAGTTATTGTTTCATGGATATGTACTCTGTAAGGAAACCAACTGGACATTTTTGACTAACCTGACTCTGTAAGTACTGAATACTTATAGTGCAATCTATTTAACTTCACCTCTTGGACTACCTGGAACGCGCATTTAGATATACGAAAGGAAACACTTATTGAAAAGGAAAATGGGGGTAGGGGTGGCGAGAGGAGTTGAAATTCTCTCTTCAATAATTGTATAAAGTTCGAAATTTGCTCACGGGGACCAAATTATCGAGAATGACGGCCTCGCGTCTGACTCAACATTCTGATCCCGAGAGTGGAGTTGATTTTTCCTTTCTTACACCGATGTAAAGTGAACGATTATTTTTCTCATAATCGAAACAAACAAGTCAGGATCGAAGTCAAAATGGTGTGTTGTGAATACCGAATAAAATTTAAAACAGCAAATACCAATTAAAAATTTCTTCACGTAAATATAAAGAGAGAAAAATTATGATTTCAGGTTAGGTTTACACAGAGTAGTTACTAATTTAGTGTAAACTTTAAATTACGTTTAAATATGTATCAGAGTTCAAAGTACGGTGGCCGAGACAGGTAATTTAATGACAATACACCGCGTCCAGTTTAAAATTGGAAGATATCAGCATGATATAAAATGGGTAAAAAAAAAATCTTCATTTATCTCAAAGACTAAACGGCAAAGGTTATGACACAGTTCTCGGTTTAACTTTAATCTAGAACTGATTTTCTTTTACTAAATAATAATGTTGAGAGAAATTTTAAAAAGTAACAATTACATCCACTGCTTTTTTCACTTGAAACCGGGTCAGTTCTGTTTGAGGGGCACTAACTTCAACCGCTGAAGTTCTAAGATGTAAAAATATTGCACGTAAAATTTATTGTGAAAGAAGTCCCAATTGACAATGGAATTTGCGCAGCTAGAGTAAGAATGCGTGTTATGAATTTGACAACCAGCATCATTTCGTTGTTCTACTGATTCTACTGCCATATTCCATGGAAATCCGTACCTCATTATGTACGTTTAAACGTATATTTTTCTTACATTTCAAATTGGACCGCGGCATACTTTTCACTATGTAGGCCATGATCTTCGAGGTATAATTTTAAATTCAAAGTAAAGTATACAACTTCTACGAAACGCCAGGAAATGCACTTTACTCCAATTTCCTCCTCATAATAAAACGACATAAAATGTTGACAGTGTTATTGAAACCTACAAGCAACAACACATACAAACACCACATATTGTCTACGTGTGGTGAATGGTCTTCACGTATTCCAAATGAATAGTTATCAGTAAGCGTGTTTTCCTAGTGGATATGGTGTCTTCCGAATGGGTATGGTTTCAGGTGACCTTTACAATCTGAAAAACCCAGACGTGCCTTTGGATGTACGTCGTATAATTCCATTTAATCTTACTAGGCATCTACGTATTCTTAATTGAATATATTTAGAACTAAATTGCAATGGATTATGCTGCATTCGTAAGTATGTTTGATTTTGTACAATATTACATTACATTTTAACTTGTCAAAACTGGTACACACGTTAAAATATTTGCTATATCGCAATGAAAATAGCACAGATTCTACTTGAGAAGCACATGCAATTGTTACCTACAACCTTTTTATTTTGTTTTATTTGGCATTAATGTTTCTAATTTAAAAAAAAAAAAAAATGATGTTTGTGAGGGCAGTACTCTTGTTGTTGCCAAGGTATAAAATAAATAAAATGTAGATAAAGATAAAAGTATATTTTAGTATCGGCTGATGGTGAACGAAGTTCTACGATCCAATGGTTTAAACTCAGCTTTATAAAATAAATGATTGAACCAATAAAATGAATGTGGGCTACTCAATATCAGCCGGTTGGTAGATCTAGTGGAGGTCATTTTGTACCAGGCACGGAGAGCTTACTTAACACTCATGAGATTCAGTTTGAACCTCAGATCTGTGATCAACCAAAAGAAAACGACCTGATTGTTTTTAACACTCTTTTAATTGCCTGATTAAAGTAGTACTGAATAATCATCCAACGAAATGAAAATATTAAGGAACCATGGCGGTTCAGTAGTTAGCGTCCGTGACACATAATTGAAAGGTTGCGGGTTAGAATCTTTGGATCTACCCGGGTCGGCTACTTTGCTGCATCCTTGGGCAGTGCATGTTGTTTTTAACCACCTTGGCACAAAATAACCTACATGTGTTGCTGTGCCATGAAACGTCAAACAACAAGCACATGGATTACGTTAATTTATGGACATTGCTGAGACAAGTATTCTAATTCCTAGCTTTACAGGGACGCAGTATGTCCATCAAGGAAATGCGCTCTTTTATGAATATTAAAAGCAGAGGCATAGTAGAATATAAAAGTGTGAGAAAATAGCATAGTCTTCAATAGTGCACAATGGAAAATTTTAACGTTAAACATTGATAGAAGATTTTTAGGAGACAAAAAAAATATGAACAGACAAGTAAAAATAATAGAGCTAGAAGAAAGAAAATCAGATTTTATGAAACACTGTTTCGGATTTATGTTAAATATTTTGAAAAGTTTGATATTTAGAAAATTGAAACCTTTCATTTCAGTCTATCAAAAAACGTGTGAACAACAAGTACAACCAGATATTAAAGATCGGCGTACAACATATGTCATAAAAGATTACATGTTTTGTGTTTTACTCGTCTAATTCAAAATGTTTAGCTATAGCGATTCAACTGTACCTAACAAAACTTCGTCAGGAATTGTCTGTCGTTCTATAGATTTAATTGCAAATAGAAATACGGCTGCATTAGATTCAAAAAGATTAAAAATTTCATCTTTACGAGCAATATGTGGTAATTTTTTGCATGCAATATCAAGCATGTAAATCAGGTAAATTTGCAGAAAATAAAACCTGTAATCAAATTACGTTATCACATATGTAGTACATTTTGGCTCGATTAAACTAAAGTATATATTTTGTTTTAAAACATTCAGGTTGGTTTAAAAGTAAAGTACATATTTTATATTTGACAACATTGTGACTCAAATAAACGTAAAGTACAAAGGGTACTTGAAAACATTCTGACGTTCAGAAGTGAGTATGAATTTGCGTACATCGTATTCATACATAATGGGAATAAAGAGGGATCGACCGTCCAAATAATGAATATTCATTACTGTACATACGTAGAAGGCGTGGTCTATGATGACATGCACTTTGGAAAACCCAGAAATTGCGAGATTTACCGACTTACAAAAATGCGTTGTTGATTCAGAGATAGGGTCAACATGTTATATATGTCGTGTACTATAATATTATTGATCATCGGAACCGAATTAATATTATTCAACCGACCAAGATGAAAATGGAACATGCGTCGTCTGCTTGCATAGACGATTGAGATTATTGTAAACTGATGTAATGCGAGATATCTGTTTTACAGACGGAGAGTGTTGACACTTTTTGATGTTCATGTTAACGGGAACTGAAGAATTTATGAACACAAATTACATGTAATTCAGGAATTATTAACTGAAAATAGTATGCAGCAATTTACAGTGAAAACGCGACATTGCGGACACGTCTACATAAAAGAGGCCTGCATTCAAAAGACAGTCTGAAAACCTCTTTCTTCCCATTCCTATAACCCTGTTATTGGATTTTATACCAATAAACTGAATCGAAATGAACTGAGTATTTAACGTATCTGTTCAGTTATAATGTGAACATGAAGTGTGTGTGTGTGTGTGTGTGTGTGTGTGTGTGTGTGTGTGAGGATAATGTGACTGGGTGGAACATGATGCTACATGTCTGCGGCATGATACCCCAATGCTAGACATCTATTAACTGCCACACTGCTGACATCGTCGCGAAATGACTGGAAAATTGTTAAAAGCTACTCTGATATACAGATAAACAATAAAAAGACACAACTTTAAATCAACAACAATACAACACCAATATTGTCATGAGTGTGAGTCAGTATATGGGTGTGTTACTTGCGCAACTCACAATCAATGACTTCTGGGTGAAGTTAATTTTATGCGAGAGGGACGAACAGACAGAAAGTGACAGAAAGTGTGTGTACGAGATATAATCTAAACTACACGGCGAACAAACACGAATACGAAAAGTGTGTCGAGAATTGACCGTTATATTACAGGCTTTACCTTCCACTACTCTCTATCTGGCATTGGGCATGCGCATGCGCCATACACATGTGGGAATTTCCAGCGTAACTTCCATTAGGTACTTTGACATTTGTTTTGCGGTACATAACAAGTCAGTTTACTGACCTGGAAATTCCGAGTTTCTGACGGTAAGAAAACTTATGTTAACCAATAGGGGGTGCATAGGACAAATTTCGTACAGCTTACACACTGAGAGAGAGAGAGAGAGAGAGAGCTTTTTATATTTTCCTTTATTTGAACTAATGGAAATATTTGTTGTCGTTTCTGTAATGTTTTAAGCAGCAGTAGACTATACATGATTCAGTGTTCTTACAAATTATAATACTTATTATTATTATTATTATTATTATTATTATTATTATTTTCCGATCTTTGTGGCAAACCCAAAAATGTTATAAGCTTATGAAAAGGAAATCAGGATGACCAGTAAATCTTTTAGAGAATCAGAAAATATGTGGGATTTTTTTATATAAAGTTGTTCGTCCTTTATGCCAGAAAGAAATATAGTGAAAGGCGAAACACTCGAACACTGAGTCATTGTTACTCTTAATGAAGTGATGGCGATGGTGTTGTCATGAATTTTGTTGCTGTTCTGCCAATTTCGGTCGAGAAGTAAGGTTTTATTTTCAGACAGTGCGTAATTCGGTTGGTAATACAAAAGGTATCTGATATTTAAAAAAAATAACCAAATTTCACTACTATTGTATTTTTTAAAATTTTTTTTTCATTGCTTCGCGCTAATTCCAAAATGTTTCTTTTCTTTTAAATATATCCTCCAAATATAGATATAAATGATGAGTAAATCACTTTTTTCTGCACTAAACCACTGCACCGTATTTGATATGAATTTCCTTACTAGCAGAAATAAAATATTATAGAAAGCTCGCCTAACCTAAAATAACAAAAATGACTGGATGACTGGAACCCTAGGTGCATATTGGTCCAAAATGGGGGCAATATTAAGTGTACTTAATGAGTTCATTTATGCAAAAGTTGGTCCATCTTGTGATTATTACTTGAGAACCATTGGTTGCTGTTGTTGTGGATCTGCACAGTGGCGTACTGAGGTGGGGGAGGGTGGGGTGCGAGGGGGGCGGTCCGCCCCTGGTGACAGCCAGAAAAAAAGGGGGAGGGGTGTGCCATCGGAAGAGCTGAAATACCAGTACAAGTTTTCAAACCAAATGAAAAATTCACCAAAGTAAAAGTTATTTCCAATTTGCTTATGACAGCACTGTACTATTTAAAAATCTACTTGCAAACATAAAATATATTTTTCTGTGTGTTTACATTTTAAAATTATTTCTTTGGGGGGGGGGGGCCAAAGGAAGGATCCGCCCCGGGTGCAAAATACTTTAGGATCTGGATTCTCTTGTTGTCAAGGCTTGGAGAAAAAATTTCGCCTCTGTATGAATTATAACCCATGGCTGTCTTCACCTTAACCAACACACCTCAATGAAACATCGGAAAAGCTTTGCAAACAAATAAGCATAAATGTTTCTTTCAAATTAGCATGTCTGGAATAATAATAATAATAATAATAATAATAATTTGCATTAAAATTGAGAGAAAAATATTTATGTACGCGGTGCAAATTCCAAGAAAATTGCAAATTGGACTTAAGTACACTCTTGTTCCTAGAGTACATTGAAAATGTTACATTAAAACAATCGCATATGAAAAGCGACAACCTATTGACGTCTTTTAAAATTTATATCCCACTCATTCTAACCACTAATAGTATCTATATCAAATTTAACCCGAGTTTCTTCGGATCCCTCACATGCCATTTTTGATATTTTGATATTTATGTTGAGTGTATGTTGGAGTGTGTCGTCCATACACCCCAACATAAATATTAAAATACCAAAAATGGGTGGGAAGGGTCAGAGAAACCTGGGTGTAGGGTCCCTACACCCCATTGTTATTAAATATCCATATATCAAAAATGAGGTGGGAAGAGTCAGATGAAACTCGGATTATATCAAGTTATGGGACAACTAGGACAAATTATTTAATAAACTACTACTAGAACAATTAACAGTTAGAATTAATCACTATGCATACATTCTGTTGTGCTTGTTTGGAGTCATTTGGTCAAAATGTATAGGGTAATGATTAAAGGGGACAATGTTAAGTGTACTCAACAGAAAAAAGTGATGTACTCATCATTGATGTCTATATTTGGAGCATATATCACGAACCTTAACTCCCACGTTCATTGGTTGACTCAAGGTGGATCATACCACAGGGGAATTCCGTGTTTATCCCTGAGTTAAACAGCTTGGACATTGGCCAAGGCTGCAGAGATCTAGAATATGTACATAAGAATTTTGTTCTGAACATTTTAAGTTGGAATATTGAAGGACTATACAAATATAAGAATCATAAATTCTTTAAATAAAAATCCAATATTGCAATAACATTGCTCTAGGAATTTTGTGAAACAGGGAAAATAAAAACCATTTTGATGCATTTTTCTCGGGTTGTGCTAAGTTCTTAACGAAACAGGGAAAATTATGTAATGGGGGGGGGGGAGAGAAAGGTTACTGCACTCTTTGATACAGATATAGGAGTGAAATTTTGTTATGAAGATACAATTCTCCTGACGGATCACCTATATAGAGATCCATTAGAAAATAACCCATCTTAAAAGTATTATAAAATCTTAATAAACAGGTGTTTATTTCAGGTAGGGGATTCCAATGCAAGAATCAAATATCATCATGATTTTATACGAGATTATAGTTAACAATTTGTGTTCTGGTTGTGAAGAGGACTGAAAATTAAAATGATATTAAGAATTATGTAACTTATAATAACCTTGGAATTTATTTAATTGATGTTTTGACTTGTAACATTTACATTTTAAATTGAAGATTATGTAATAATGCTGATGGTAATTTTACACTTATTACAAATAACGGTAAGAACGGTGTAGATCACATAATCTGATGCACGTAACTTAGTGTAGTACATGTTTCTTAGTTGGGGAGTTGGGTGAATATACACACTTCCTATTACATTTTTCTTTTTTAATACATATATTGACAATACAGCGAACTTGTGTTGTTTCGATCAAGTCGCGAAAAAGTTCTTCCATTCGAACCTTAATGGCATAGTTTTTGTTTTTAGGAAGATGACAAAATCAGGTATGCCTTTTGACGGAAACGTCATGTTCGCAAAAAAAGAAAATTCCGGATTCTCAAATTTATATTTCCTTTCTTTTTTTTTTTGTTTTTCTTTCTTTTTTTTTTTTTTGGCACAAGTGAAGATTGTGCCATGTACTTTATGGAATCACGGTACTAATTCAGTTCCCGTAGTAAACCTATGCAAACACCATGATATTGAAAATTCAATAACTTAAAATTTCTGAGTGCTCATGATCAAACCTGTATTTATCAGTATAGATGAAACCTGGATGTCAGCTTCTGTGTAGAAGAAAGAATATGAGCCGTGACATTTTCTGGACCTGCATGTGTTTGAAACATGTGCTTTCAATTCCGCACTAAAGAGTCAGGTGCTAATTTTAGTAATGAGCGTTCCAAACTCAAGACTGTTAAAGGACTGAAATTCCATCAATAAAACAATGTCTCTATTTTTTTCACTTACAACTAAGATAAGCTCTCAAAAGATTCTTTTTCCTAAAACATAGCTTACATTATTAACCAATCCTGCCAGCCAAATCCATATATACTCTATTGTTCACCCATTTCCAGGCTGGTTCCCATTTTTACATACCATTAGTACCGTGTGTCCTTATGGAACATCCTGAATATATCCTAGTTACTATTAAATCCATTTGACTCAAACTGGAGCATAACGTTCCTGATACCGATCGTTCGCCCCTTTCTTGATTTATTTTCCACTCGAACGAAAAAGACATGACCATTTATGCATTTTTTTTTTTTTTTGTTCTCCAAATTAAAAATATCTAAGTAATTGTGAATTCTGAAATTAAATAATTAATTCATTGTATAATTAATAATAATGTCTTTATTTTCAGAGGGTAAACTATTCGTTTACAAGACTAACCTCGCTTGTGGCCTTCTATTATATACATTAATTTTGAGGTAAACCTTATAAAATGCAGTGCATCAGTTATATACATTTTTATTTTTTAAAAATTGAAGGAGAGGGTTATAAAAGAGAAATGAAGTAGAGGGATATCGGTATGATATTATGGGGAAAATAGAAGAGGGAAGTTATGGATTTTTTCTCCAAATTAAAAATATCTAAATAATTGTGAATTCTGAAATTAATTAATTCATTAGATAATTAATGATAATGTCTTTATTTTCTGAGGGTAAACCATTCGTTTACAAGACTTACCTCGCTTATGGCCTTCTATTATATACATTAATTTTTGAGGTAAACATTATAAAATGCAGTACATCAGTTATATACATTTTTCCTTTTTTTTAAATTGAAGGAGAGGGTTAAAAAAGAGAAATGAAGTAGAGGGATAACGGTATGATATTATGGGGAGAATAGAAAAGGGAAGATGCTGGATGCATGACAGAAGGTACTTGTTAATCAGACAGACGTGTCATGCAGCCATTTTTAGTCTTTAATAAAAAGCATTTAATTAGGGGTGCTTCTTTCATCGAATTATTTCAGGTTAACGGGCCTGGATAGGCTGCACCTTCATTAAATAAATATTATGTACGTTTTGAATTTTAGAATTAATACTTGACAAAGACCTTAAATAAACATTTCCGTGGTTTGGGAATTTTAGAATTAATACTTGACGAAAACGTTACATAAATATTTCTATGGTAGTGGACTTTTAGAATTATTACTTGGCGAAGACCTTGAAAAGGTTGAATATGGATATTTGGATTTGCTTGTTGTTTGACCAGAGTTAGGAAGTACTGAGCATACTCTTGACTTGAATTTTGTACACAAGTATAAGCCTTTTTAAAACATAAGTATCTTTTCTTTGCCGGAGGAATTTTTGTTCGGTCCATTCCATACATGGAATTTATATATTTTTCGCCTAGTATAATCTCATATGCTCGTTTCTGGTGTCTGGACAGTTTATTATTGACAACAAATTTGGCAACAGATTCTCCATGCCATATTACAATAATTAAAGTGGGGCTGAACATATACTACTCAGCTCTGTGAAAAATGGGAGGGATCTGTTTAGTCCTGGATAGCAAACGGACCTGCCAGTTCAATATTTGACGGCAGATCTGGGTCTGTGCAGCTTGCAGTTGGAGTCCTCTTTTAAGCGTGTATCGACGATCATGTTAACAAAATTTGCTTTGATGGATTTCACTTTCATGGATTAAGCATGAGTTTTAGTCAAATTAAGTGGCAGTCTGCATATCGAAAATAATGTTTCAAACATAAACTATTTAGAAAACTTGTGAACATTTTTAATGTCGTACTTTTGACTATGAGGAATATAAGTACGAGATACACTTGATTAGTGCTTCCGGAATTTACCATAAATATATTCTAACGTCGTTACAAATGACGCGAGTAATTTCAAGTGAGTTTCATAATATGATCTTTTGGAATTCGAGGGGAGAAATGAGATTTAAAAAAAATAGTGAGTGACTAAGTTTATCTGCAAATATATCTTTTGCAACTGTTTAAAAAATGCATACGTGAAACCTTATAGTATTAGCAATAAAATATATACTGCACACCCTTCTACGTCAATACAATGCGAAACTTGTTTGTGCACAATCCAGTCGCTCAGCACTAAACGGTTACCATGTAATGTAACAGTTCCCAACCTCAGGTCGCGACCCAAATGAAGGTTGCGGAGGTCCTCATCTTCGCTAGCTAAGGCTCCAGTATGATAAACCTATCTATGTAGATAGGGTTATCATATCGGAACCTTGACTAGCGAAGATGGGAAGTCCTCAGTAGGGTCACGAAATGTCACCAGAAAATTTGTAAGATAAGTCATATGCCTTAGGGTCTGGAGGTCTTGTTGGTGGTCAATTTATAGTCGCAGAAAAAGAAAAAAAGGCTGGTAACTACTAATGATATAAGGAAAGGAGTGAATGATCATTCAGAGAGCGACTGTATGCATGTATGTATGTATGTATGTACAGGCCCCTTCAGTGGTTGAGAGAGAACCGGCCACTTCGAGGGTTTTGAGGACCCTAGGCTCTGATTGTATTTAAATTTGGAAAATGAATCGAATACCAAAACAAGTCCAAACAATTGCGTCACTAGGGTTGGTGTCACCCAGTACTGTAACTCATGGTGTCACCCCCATGGACCTCCTCCCTGCACAAAAAATATCTTATAGACAGTCATTTTGGTGTCACCCGGTACGATCGGCACCCCCCTAGTGACGCCACTGAGTCCATATAATTTACTATATCAAGATTTAAAAGTCAACTAAGTACACAACTAAGTATATTTATTATTACATTATTACATACAAAAAACAAGCCTCCTTAGGGGTTGATGCCCGGGCCATATGCACCTCCCTCTGAGTGGGCCCATGTATGTATGTATGTATGTATGTATGTATGTATGTATGTATGTATGTTATTAATCCCCACGTGATACCCACTGCATGTCCATCTTTCCGTGATAGCCGGCGCAAGATCGAGTCGGCTGGAATGTTCGTGAGCAAGCCGCTTCACTTGCTTCGGCAGATATAAAATATTACTTTTCGCGTAGTACGTACCACAAAACCCAAACCTAACGTCCAATACCGAATTTCCTCTTAAATCTCCCGGTGGAAATTCATGAAACTCGATAATTACTATGCCGTTGTGGTCAGCATCTCCACGAGAAGGGTGTAGTTCTTGGTTCTCGCCTTTTTGAAGATCCAAGTTAAAACGTACCAACATTTCAATTACTATGACATTGTAATATGTAACGACATAAATACAACCAAACAGATGAGAGTGTTATACTCTTTTTTCAAACCAGGAATTAAACCCATGCCACGAGTAACGGCAACTATTGCCTGGTTCTATATATAAGCATTATGACTGGCGATTCATTAATTTGGTAATGGGTTAAATACGCCGTTTTATAAAAAGGTTTTTGATTTTCAATTTGTTCTAGTTTATTCATTGATTGATCGATTTAAGGTAATATGTAATCTTCTTTTCACTCTTACAAGGACTTGGAACGCGTGCATTTTAGCGTCATATTTATCTGGTCGATATAATGGGTACAGGTACAGTAGATTAATACCGCGGTCACAAACTGGAATTATCTCATGAGTGTGACTCTACAAGTATAATTAACTCGAATTACGAATCTCTTTAACTGGAAGAAATATCAGACAGAAAAGCCCAAGGAATGAAATGAAAAACGTTTCAGTCAAAACGTCTGTATGGCATAAAACCTGTCACGTCAAATGGGAGTTCGAATTTAATGCAGGTGTACTAATCACATCAACAAAACTCGCACATAAAGAGTTAAAATTTCTTTCGAGAACCGGGTTTTCAGACAAAATAGACTATCTTCGATTACATATGGTGTTTGGATAGACATGTAAGCAACAACTTTAAGTAAAAGTACGCTCTGAACTCCAGAATGAAGTTTTCCTCAACATAGTTTTACTTCCTCAACATACAAACAGGTCCAATATTTTGAAAGCAATTCTACATAACTACTATATTTCGTATGAAACTTTTAAAATAAGACTCAGCTGCCCATGTATAGTTGTTGTTGTTGTTGTTGGGTTTGACGCCATTTTTCAGCACAATATAGGCTATATTTGGCGGCCAGTATAAATGGTGGAGGAAGAACCCGGGAAAACCCCTGAAAGATTCACCGACCCACGAGAAGCTGCTGGCAAGCTTTCTCACATACCCACATTGGCCGAACCCGAGACTCGAATCCACGCAGACAGAAGTGAGATGGCAGTGACCCTTAACGGTGAGCGTTTTAGACCACTCGGCCACTTGGGGCCCCGCCCATGTATTGTCACCAATGTATGTAATTTGTGTTCATACACATGTAGTCTGCTATGTAAGACTTATTACCCCTGTCTGTTCATATGTATGTCATATCATGGTAAAGGTTCACATTTCAGTCATTTCAGATACTTTCATGGATCATTCATATTCCACAAAGGCTCTTATTGTTGATTTTAAACCTAGGGACACGAACATCATGAATCAACAATTTCATTAGAGTACAATAACTAGGCAGCTCAAACATACCAAAAAGACAACAACAAAAATGAGGTGGTGGCAAAAGTTTAGGATATTTTTTTTCCGACATTGCTAAAACTACAGCATCTACCAAGCATTATCTGAAACTGACAGGGCCCAGAAGTTTGACAAATTGAAGGCATGTTAACATTACACAAATAGAATGTGAATGTTTTCTTCACATAAAACACCATTATCAAATCAGTTTAAATTCATAAAATCCTACAAAGTTATCAAGCTGAAAATTATATCTGTGATATACAAATATGTCTTCAAGTCAAACAAGGGCTGTATTTTCATAATTGTTTTATGGAAATAGGAGAAAATATAAATTAATCAAGACTTTCTTCACGTGCAGCCTTATATTTGTTTTCAATCCAAAAAGTCCTTTAAAAAATGGCTAAGCAGAAATGAAATTCATGACATGACTGACACCCAGCTAGACATGGATGCTATACTTTCATTGAATATGGCATTAGGATACACATAAGTAAAACAGAAGAAAGAAAGGAAGGAACTGAAAGGACCAACAAAATAATGTATTTTCTGCAACTAATAAACACGTACTGGTACATTTTATGTAGGCTTTACTATGAAACTTGCTTCAAAACTTTTTGTCAGACCATCAGAATACAAATGCAGAGAATAAATGTATGCATGCATTTTTAAATAAGCACCATGAATGTATAATAAAACAAATATACTAAGACAATTTTTGAATGACCAATATGACAAAAAATAAATTTAATACAGATGTTAACTGTTTGTTTTTGTTCTTAATAAACAATTCTGTCTGGCTGAAGTATCACATGCATTAATAACAACAACACTACTACTACTAATAATAGTAATAACATTAACAATAATAATAATAAAGGTGTAGTAAACGTAGTAGTAGTAGCTCATTAGCACAAATTTAGTTCAGTGCTAATCATTTTTTAATATGAAGGCATATATGTACACAAGAAGGTACTTGTAAGCTTGCAAAACTAATACATCAAGTACAAATATATACAAATACATCTTAGTATACACTTAAAATCTGTCTTCCTTATTATCCACTCTGCACCATTGCTTCCAAGTAAATGCTTCTGCTATCTGCCATTTACTATCCAGTTTTGGATATTATCCCCATGACGACCAGCTTGGTGGACACGTAAGCATGTTAAGAGTCTAACATAATAGTTCCAAGAATTTTCCCCATTACATATTTTGTTCTGATGACTTGCTAAAGTCAATCCAATGTACACCTCATTTGTAATTTGAACTTTGTAAAATTCTTCATACAAGTGTGCAATCACATACTTTTGCAAAACATAAAACAGTCCATGCTTACTGGAGCAATTCCATTGTTAAAATCTTTAGTTTCTGGACATACAGTATTTGCACACTGTTGAGCTCTTTGATTTTGTCATGTTAATTAATCCTGCAATGCCCAAATGGAAGAGAGGTTTTGAAAAACACGAGAACTTATGAAGTTTGATTATTATCTTAGTACCACATAAAATGCCTATTGGTCTCTGTTGCAATTTAATTGCATTACTTCAATGATTGCAAGATTGTACATTACATGAGGTTAAAATGTGTCTGCTGTCACATATACTTTCTCCTGCTGAAATCTCCATTCTTTCTTAAAAAAAATGTATCTACTGAAACATATAATTTACATTATGAATCTGGATGCATTGTATCAAAAGTATTTGCTTACTGTAATTTTTCCCCTTTACTGCCATTCAAATCAATGAATCAACAAAAATGAAAACTTGGAATTGCCAATATTAATGCAATGTATACACAGGCATTTCAATTCTTCCCTGTCACATCTGAATAAGTTCAAACCTTTCTTCCTGAATATTCTTAAAATTACACAACATTCCCAAGTTTGTAATCTTTCCATTTATAAATGTAGTTCACATAATGTCTTACAAGCAATTTCATGCGGTGTTATTATATATTTAGACCATATCTAAATACTTCCTGGTCATTAGTTTCCTTGCTGAGATAAACTGACTGATGTTGTCATCCACTTGTAGAAAAAAAATAGATCTGTCAAGTTCTACTACTTGGAGGCAAGATGATTGATTAATAATAAGTAAAACACAAAGCAGGATGCAGCTACTTTTTGAACCAAAACAATCCAAGCAAAACAAAAATGCAAAGTAGACATCAATATTAAAAGAAAACATAAAGATAGACAAGAAGCAACCAGATTTTGGATCAGATTTGAACAAGTTTACATATACTGTTGAAAGGATAAATATTTGAGCTCTGCCTGCCTCACCATTTTGAGATACATTAGTCATTTTTCTGGTTGCAGTTGTGGTGGCAACAGTGTTGTCTACAAAGTTAAAAATTTGTATCAAAATTGATGAAAGTCAAACATTGTCTACATCAGTCCCAGCATTGAAATGAAACTTTGGGGTAATATGACTACAGTCTAAAGTTTATGTCATGATATACAAGGAGTTCCTGTGTTGCATGTTTCATCTGTTTCAACTGAAATCAGGTTTAATTCTTGTGAACAATGTTAAAGTTAAGCATTCAAGTTTTTTTTTTTTTTTTAAGTCACATATTTCCTACACCAAGTTCAAGTATAACTTCAAAATAATGTAACTACAGGTCTAAAGTTTTCATTCTGATATGTGAGTAGTTACTGTTTCATGTGCTTCATCTACTTAAGCCAAACAACTTACTGCATTATGGTTTTGTGTGAATGTTTGTGAATGTTAGTGTGTGATTTGTGCGATTTAGATTTATAACATAGCTTTAACAATTTTTCAGTCATATCACTACGATGTCTGCAGTGTGGCAGTTTATAGTAATGTCTAGCACTGGGGCATCATGCTGCAGACATGTAGCATGATGTCCCACCCAGTCACATTATCCTGACACAAGGCCGACCAGTCCTAACACTAACCTCTTATTGCTGAGCGCCAAGCGAGGCAGCTGTTAGTACCATTTTTATAAGTCTTTGGTATGACTCGGCCGGGGATCGAACCCACGACCTCCTGCATCCGAGGCGGACGCTCTAATCACTAGGCCACCGGAGCGGTCTGTTAGTGTACTGGCGAGCATATGGATGCCAGTATGACACCAGGCTCTGTGAAACACTTGCATCTTTTACCCCAAGTATGTATTATGGGGGGGGGGGTACTGCTCTTCATATATGTCTCTATGTCTGCCTGTCTGTCATTTCATAAAAATAACTCCCAAACTGCTCAAGATATTTCAACCAAACTTGCTACACATCAAACAATTTGAGGCAGAGGTGCCTTCTGACACTAAAGATTTTTTTCATTACCAAAGAAACAAAGTGTAGCAAATTAGTATTTAAATTGAGATCATTCATTAGGACTCTTGACACAAGTAGGAGACTGGGGGTGGGTGGGGGATTTCTCTTCTTTAGACAACTCTTGTCATGTATCCTACATGAAGCAAAGTAATGTCCACTTATGTTGGTATTTAATTAACTCCCATTCTAACTTTTGCAATTTTTACAAATTCTATAAAACGTTTACATTATATATATTGTTGTTGTTGTTGTTGTTGTGGAGTTTAACGCCATTTTTCAGCACACGATAAGCTATACATGGCGGCCAGTATTAATGGTTAAGGAAGAAACTGGGAAATCCCTGGAAAGAACCACCGACCCACGAGAAACTACTGGCAAGCTTTCTCACATATCCACATTCGCCGAATCCTAGACTCGAACCCACGCAGACAGAGGTGAGATGGCAGTGATCCGTAATGGAGAGCGCTTTAGACCACTTGGCCACTTGGGGACCCTATATATATTGTAACTATTACATAACTTACTATACAGTATATGGTAATTAATTATGCAGTACATGGTAATTAATTATATACTACAAGGTAAAAGTAACTTCATAAAGAAAATACTTGTTGGTAAAATCACTCCTGACTAGCAAATCTACTAAAAAGAATGCCATTATAAATATTATGTATCATGCATCTCACAAATAGGTAGAACAATAAACAATTTCAATGTTTTAAGTTGATCAATTGTACAGAATTTGAAAGAAGTTGTAGAAAATGACATTATCAAATACAACCATCATGAAAATATGACAACATTGAAAAAAAAAGCACTATTCTGGGTCTTTTGCATTCCACATTAAAAAACATAGGTGAATTATATACTGACCTGAAGAAGACTAGATTAATAATTTTGGGCAGATTTCTTTTTTAAGCAAAAAATATCCAGCAACATAATTATACATTTTTAAATGATTTAACATTCATGTATATGATACAACTAGCATACTGATGTGAAAAGTTGTTTATGATACAGCTAGCATAATGATGTGTAAAGGTGTTTATGGTAGAGCTAGCATAATGATGTGTAAAGGTCCATATGATACAAATAACATAATAACATGTAATATTTGCATCATAAAGAATTTCAGTGTTCTCATTCTTTTTACACAACAACAATAATCTACTGTTATGACCAATACTAGCAATCATGTTTATAGGATACAGATGCAAGAAGAGATGGACTAACATGTAATTCATTGTTTAAAACTGGCAGTAGTCAACTAGCACATGGCTAGTAAAATTACAACTGGACAAGTAAATTTCAACATATTATATTAACCATGATCTGTAATTAGCAGTGACAGGCAAACTGTAACTTTCCATAATGCAAATGAATTTTCTTTTTGTCCTAAGCTGGCAACAGTCATAAATTATCCATTGATATGAGTCAGTTCACAATTTCCCTGTAATATCTGTTAATGTATGGGCAGTGGAGGGATTGAACGGAATTTTTTTTTATCACATGATGAGTTGATGTGTCTACTAGTCTTTGCAGCTAGAGAAAACTGTATGTAAAATTTAAGCCCTTCGTATAAACACATACATTGTGAGGCTCACCTCAGAATTTTCATACCACCTGCAAGTCTGACCTAAAGAAGTTGGAAGCTTGTACAAAATGCTTACCTTTACCTCTTGGAATTTATATTACAGAGAAAAGCAACATAAACTGAATAACTTTATTAGTCCTGTATAATAAGATTACAAGCAGTTTTGTGTTAGTTTTGTTAAAATCATATAGAATAAGGAGGTCTAAGAGAGCTTTATAATAAACATAAAAGTCGTGAGTACATTTTATAAGAAAACTTCACTTTTTTCCATTATTTAGGTCACTACCCTGTACAATGTGGTTTGTACACCTCAAAGTAATATTTAGTCAATTCTAAAATAAAACTTGTAAATTAATCTGTTTGATTACTGACAGTAATGATCTTAAAATTTTATTTTATAGACCAAATAATGATATGTTACCTGAATTTATGATTGTGTTTGTAAGGATTAAGATACAGGTATTTTTTGAGCTAGCTTTTAATTGCATTAGTTGTCATGGTAGCTTGCAATATAGCTGGTTTATTATATGATTAAGCATGAAATAATATTCTAATTCCTTATTTTCACATGTGAAAAATATATCCTTATATTTTCACATATGAAAATATATGATTTCCAATCATGCCATGCAAATGAATGATTGTGTGTGCATACAGAAGTTAAACTTGTACAAGAACAACAAGCACTAAAAAAAAAAGCAAATAAATGGAAACTGTGCTACCTTTCAGACATTGTTTTTTTCTTAAAAATTTAACTTGACACCATTTGCGTCTCCACAAAGTTCATTCCCCTACACCTCGCCAACAATTCAAACAACTGGTGTGATGCATTGGCTGAACTGGACTTGCTTTTTGGTCACAAAATTTGGAAAATATAATTTATTCCAACACAGCAGGTAATCATAAGTCAACCAAATTCTTAAATCATCAATATATTCTTATCAGCCAGTGAATATGGTTGCAAGTGAGTTGAAGTTTTGAAAAAGGTGGTGGGGATGGCGTGTTCAGGAGTTTAATCTTCTAAGCTTCAATTCTGGAAAAGAATAAAATGTTGTCTTTTTTCTGCCACATGTTAAAATATCATGCTCTTTGCACCAAATAATGAAATATATCATTATAAATGTAGGAAAAGAATATATTGTTACAACTCTGTGGTCTAAACCAACTAACAGAAAAGAGTAAAAAACGTAAAGTTTTGCAAATTTCTTTCCTTAGAATACAAAGTGAAAATTTTAAAAAATTTTCAAATACTGTGAATTAAATTCAGATAGTTCCTAAAAGTTTTATAAGTTCCAATACTGAATGTGCTGATGCACCTCTAGTCCCGCACATGCTAATTTTGCCAATGGCCTGGAGTGTGATGACATGCTAAGTCTTTTGATGTATCACGATAATAAAATCAAAATGTTCTTGCCTGAATTCATTATAATTCAAAATTAATGTTCCAGTCAAAAAATATTACTGAGCACTCTGTAATTCCAGTGAATAATAATCTGAAGAAATAAATCAACCCACGTGAAAAAACTGAACATAACAATAACAATGATTCTGCTTCATATCTTAAGGAAAGAATTAGTAATTTTCAAGTAAACAAGATTATATACTTCTCTACTTGACATAGGTCACAAAGACCATTTTCTGAAAATACTCTGTTACTTAATGGAATTTTCCATCCTAAAAGATTCTAAGGTCAGAATCAAGACAATATCTTTTAACTCAAATTCAGGTAAACATGTTTACATTATTAATGATCTGAATATTTAATCCATACTCATAGACAAATATTGGATATGTTTTGTGCTGTTTACAAAATATATGTTTCTGGTCAGGTACAACATGACCTAGATATTGGACAAAGTCAAGTACTAAATAAAATTTTGCACATAACATACAGTCATTAAGAAAAGCCAACAAATAATACAAATTAATAATTATTACTATTAATGGTCTTAAACTATGTAACAGAAAAGAGTGAAAACCAACCAGTTTTGTAAATTAAATCCCAAATAGTCCGTAAGTTCTATCACCTGCCCTAATGAATAAAGTTCTAATTAAATTCCAGAGGTGTCCAAAATAAAATCTAGTACTGAAGGTGTTGATATGCCTGTAGGCTTGCATGTACTAATGTACTAGTGGCCTGAAGTGTAATGATGTGCTAATAGTCTTCCAATTAATCACAATAATATAATCCAAGACGTCTTTGTCTGAATTCACTATAATTCTAAATTAATGTTTCTGTCAAAGAATATTATTGAGCACCTTGTAATTCCAGAGAATAATAATTTGAATAAATAATTCCACCCAAATCAAATACTGAACAAAACAATAAGAATGATTTTCTAAAGATGTTAAAGCAAGAATAAATAATTTTTCAGGTAAAGAAGATTATAAACCACTCTACCTGACCTAGGTCACAATTAGCATTTTCTGGAAATAATCTGTCACTTAATGGAATTTTCCATTGTAGAACATTACAAGTTGTTAACAAGATAAAATCTGTTATTAAAATTATAATAAAGAATGTTGTAAACATCAGGCAGACCAAGTTTATCATGGGGGAATACCAATGTCCTAGACCCAAATAAACATATTTATTGATAATGATCCTAACATTTAACCCACTCTCACAGAGAAATATTAACTATGTATTATTTGTTTACAAAAATTAAAAAAAAAAATATCACTGTCCCAAGTCAGGTGCACAGTGAACTTGATTTTAGACAAGGTCAAGTCCAAAACACAATTATACATAACGCATAATCACAGAAAAAGATAACAACCAATACAAATGAAATATACATAACAATATATACAAAAATATCCAAGGTACAATATATACAAATATTACTCTTGAATACAGTAGTTTATATTCCTGATTAATAGTGGATAAAGTATGTAAAGGTAATTATTCTTGAATCCTGATAGTTACACAGACATTGCATACTTCAGTCAAACATAACATTAAAATAATAACAATAATTTCGAACATATCAAAAAGGTCAATTCATTTTTAAAACTTGACATTCATGATGGGCAAAATTATAATTTAATCAATATTATTATTTTAAATGGAACTAATTAAGTAAATGTAAATAATGATGAGATCACCGATTACTTTATAATTAAAATACAATGAAGAAGGAATAACCATTAATGAAGAGAATAGTCATCAAGATCCTAAAACAACATCAAATTATAGAAAATCACTCTTAAAGAATTTAACTGATAATGATAAATAACTATATTAAAACTGTCACACTGGTCCCATTATTTTAGCTATAATAGTGTGAATATTTCTAGTACCAAACTTTCAAATTGTTTCTTTTTTATTTGAATATGTGCCAGTTTTGTGTAAAAGGGCAAGCATACATTAGTTCTAATCACAGAGATGATTTAATGTGTCATCCAAATTAAAGACCAATAGAAATTTCATGCACTTTCATGAAGAAGAATAGTTCCTTGGTACAATTCCATTATGCATTCATCCAGCATAGCTCTTGGGCTTGCTCTCTGGTGTCAAATTAATTTTTAATGTACAATTTGGGGGATGCAATTATTGCATTAGTTTTTCATTATTATAATAATAACTTGTCATCTATTATACTGGCAACTTGTCATTTATTATACTGGTTATTTGCCATCTTTGTTAGGACTCTATGGGCATAAAATAATTAACAGAAACGAGCAAAACCAACACGTTTTGTAAGACTTAATAAATACTTTAATTATCAAAGTTATAAATGAAAACGTGAGAAGAACTTACAGTATTATGAAGTGAATCTAAAATAATCCTGAAAGAGTAATGTTAAAGTCCAAAAAAATGAAAAGTTCAGTATAAACTTCAGAAACAGAAATGTATTGGTCTGCCAAGAACTGTGACGTTAAAATGGCCTTGTCCAGAAGTCCTTTGAATAATTCACGATAGTTCCTGAATAATATTATAGTCCCAAAAAATAAGCATGTTCTATTTCAACTGAACAGTCAAAAACAAATGTTTTTCTTATCAAATAATATCTAAGTACAACATAAAAACATGTCTGCAGACTTGATGATACAACAGGAACACAAGAAATAAGAATGACTCCAAAATAGGAATATCTGATTGCTCAGTTCCCTCATTATTACACCTTCAAGGGTCTATAATGATTGTATGTAGCAATATACCCCACATGACATATCTTACTACTCAATTTCATATTTCAAAATACGTGTTCATTTGACCTAACTCATCCAACAGGAATTAGCTTATTTCTTCTACAATACCATCTTACTGATCTGTCTAATGGGAAAAAAAGCAGAATCTTGTAAACATATGAAATAATAATTTTATTATTAGTAACTGTCAAAATGTACGTAAGCATCTATTTATAGATCCTATGCAATTTTACATTCTTTAATATCTTAAAATACTACCTGTGCATGTATGAAATCCAGCTATAGGTAATTGCTACAATTTACAGTCATGAATAAAAATTTTAAATATTAGACAAAATTATGTACCATGAATTACAAAAAACAGATATACACAACATGGTAACTTAACATAAATATAACACTGGTAACTTGTCATGTTTAATAATGGGAACTTGTCATCTCAATTTAGCTGATCATCATGGCTTTCTGGGAGAAAAGTGGGGTAAATATAATTTAAGAACACTCTGTTCCACTATACAATAATGAAAAACTAAAGTTTCAATATGTAATGAACTATTCTTATAAACCCATGAAACATAAAACTATTGAGCCAATAAAAAGGGAATGAAACCCTAGGAAATCAGTACAGATAGGGATTATAACATGTTGTTACAAATTTTCACAGTATTTTATTTATAAAACATAAGACTGCTGTCGTTCCAATGACAGATAACTTTGGAAAATGCAACATTCAATCAGATTCCATTGCTTTTATTTGAATTTGATGATGACTTCTTTAATGAAGGGTGCAATGCTTTTATTTAAGATTGTAGCCAGCTTTAATGAAGAGTGTATAATGTTACTGAAATATCTGCCAATTTTGGAGGAACAAAACAAATACTCATTTGTAAATGCAACAGCAACATTAAAGCCTGGTGGAAAACATCAAATAATTGTACAGTAAAACGAAGTATGGGTTGCAAGTGGCAGTTTGTCAGCATAAATGATTAAAAAACAAAGGATTTGTCCAATTTGGGACCTTTGGTTTTTGTCGACATACACATTTATTTTGTATCTCAATGTTGACATTTCCATGACAAATCTGGTAGTAATAACAGACCATGGCCCAAGACTTTTGCATTTTTGAAGATATAGGCAGCTTGGTAACATAAGTGATGTCGATATAAGTGGGTAGGACTATACATAAAAAGGATCTACTGAATACAAAATACAGACAAATGCAAAAATTTCTCTTACTTGTAATAGCGACCCTCTTTAGGTTCCAGGATTTACCCAACCCCCAAAACCCCCTTCTAGAGCCTTCGCAACAGCAATGGATAGGTGGTCCTTATTCATGGCTGTAACTATTTGGATCCCTAGGGGCAGTCCCTCTTTACTAAGCCCTAGTGGTACTTGTGTTACTGGCAACCCTAAAGCATTCAATATTCCAGTATAAGCAAAGTTTAATGGATAGAATAATGGCTGGTTGTGATAAGGCGCTAGTTTAGGATGGGTCGGATAGAGAAGTATTCCATTATCACCAAGCATGTCTTGTAGCTCTTTCTCAAGTCGCTTCAAGGTGTCCAAAGCTTTCCTATTTGACCCTTCCAAAAGAAAGTCCAACTTTTCCACCATTCCTAGTCCTATAGCTGGCAAGGTGTGATTGGAACATCCAAATATCCATTTAAAAAATTCAAGATATGGATTAACCTGGCCATGACAGTTGGCCATATACTTACAGAAACTAGTGCCATCGCTGGAGCTCATCCTAGCTGACCACATCTCAAGGCTGTACTTCAGTTTACTTAGACACACATGCTCTACCTTCACTCTATATGTCTCCTCCAAATATGTTACCACCTGGAATAAAGAAATGAAGAGGACAATAAATTTAATGAAACAAAAGGGGGTGCTAGAAAATGTAACATGTTACAATTTACTGAACTGGACTGAAAAATTGCATGAAATTTCACAATGAGCACACATCATATATCATCTAAACATGGTGTATTGTTTTACAGTTATTAACTATTAAATATTGTTAAATGATTAAAGTTCAATTCCATGAATATCAGATTGAATTTAAAGTTAATACAATTCATAAAGAGTAGCCTATTTGACTGAGAAACTTGTACAACAATAACTATGTGTCAATAACATCTGATATAACTTTTTGATTTGAATCTAATATCTACTTTGTGCTGAGATACTATCCATTAAGCTCAAAATATCCAGGTTTTACTTGTTTAGTGATATAACTTAGCATGGATTCAATTTAAAAATTGATGCTGAAAAGTGTCCAGAGGATCTGGATGCCCCTGCCACTAAGGTATGTCTAAAGACATCTCAGTTCAAGATGCAATGTTATATTTATAAATTACAAAGGGCATTAAATCGGTCAAATTTTCATAAAATATTATTAAAATATAAACTGGCCAGCCAGTTTACTACCCTTATCAAAATCCATATCAGAATGGTTTCTATATGCTTTCTATATGCTTGATGTTTTAAAGCTTATCATGAGGAAATGGAATTTGTGACACAACAACAAACTCAAATAGGTGCTGCAGCTAAAACTTTAATAAAATAAGTGATAAGGAAGCTTAACTTAGGTCTTCCCAATATGAACCATTGTGATTTTCGATAATATAAATTCTGAGGTTTAGTGAAAAATGAATTTGTGTATTGGGTGTTTGGTCTTTTCTACCTAAGAATAGTTTTATGCTGACTTTTTATATCTGTGCTTTCCGGAAACCACAAACTCCATGAAAAATGGCACCTGACACTTAATAATGAATTCACATTATAGAAGGAAAAGAAATTATAAAAGGACAAGCCTCCAAGTCAAGTATGTGACTCAACTCCATCAATTCTGACACCGATAAATAGACTGAACATGACCAATGTTCCTCAAACCAAGGCACCTACTACCAGCAACTTTGATTTCAGCTTAAGTCCATCTGACAGAGAACAGGATTAATGATGCAAGGGTTAATTTCTAAATCATACAAGGACTGTAACTCTTTTGAAATGGGACAAAAAATCATATTTGACTTTACATCTTAATATTATTCATTTAATTTGGTTTCAGTCTGTTAAAGTCCACCAGAGCTGAATAGGATTTATGATGAAACTGGGAACTTTTAAATCATGCATGGGCTGTACCTCAGTCCAAAATATGAAGAAAAAAAAGGGTGAAAAATCAAATTTGACTCTAGATCTTAATATAATGCCTTAACTTGGTTTCTATCAAGTCTTCCAAGTCAATATCTGCAACATATAAGATGTGATGTGGTAAACAGGCTTTGGTAACACCACACGCGCCTCCAAAGAATATGATGATGGCATGAAAATCGTACAATCTGAACATATCTAAAAGATCCTAAGCTTGTTTATAAGTAAAATTGTGTGAATTTTCCTCTATTAATTTAATTTGCCTGTATCAACATATATAGCACCATCTTGTGCTTTTGTTTCTCTTAATTTCTGACTCAAGCCCTGGTTGGCTATCCACTGCACAGCAAAGAAAATTAAAGGGGGTTGTGTTGACCCAGGCAGTCAATGTACCTAAATCAATGCACATCAACAAATTTAACGCTGGGTAACCCTGACAATCAATGTACCCAAAGCAATAAACATTAATGAACTACTGAATTTCAGTAATGATGCATTTATTTTAATACTGTAATCATGTCTGTCATCATGATTAACACTGTCATCCACATTCAACAACCTCTGTATATGCATTCTCACCAAATTTAATTTCTTTGAGGGACCTAATAAACATTTGCTTTAAACACTACTAACACTGAAAAGGCAAAATATCATGTGCTTTACCTTCAGCTGAGCAGCCTTTAATTGTGGATCAATCATGGAAACAAATAAGCTGCCCCCATCATCCTCTATCGAGTAAAATTTCAAACTCTTCAAATCAACCTGGAAGGAAAAGAAGATGGCCAAATTCAGTCATGCCAAGTCAAGCATGATGTTGAAGTTTTAAAATTGTTACAAGTGTTCTATCTGGGAATTTTAAACAGGGGAAGACAAGAGTGGAACCTTTAGTGATAGGGAAATTTCTGTTAAAAGAATGAGCACTTTTTGAGAACAAGTAGGCATTTCCTGAAACATAAGACATAATCCACTGATAAAATTTAGAATTTAATCATTTTGGAAGTAAAAATAAGCAAAAACACAGGCATATATTTACCCTAAAGGAAACAAAAAGGTGGAATAAACAAAAACAAAGTGTTAAGGTGTATTTTTAGTGACATGAAGACAGGAGGCAGAGAGGAGGACCCAAAAGGGCAATGAGACCAATGGGGAGGGTAGAGGGAAGGACAGCCTCTCTATTTCTGTCTAGCTCAAGTAATGGGGTAATGGCATACACCTCACTTTATGCTAGCTAAAAACAAAATGGATTTAAGAAAAGGAGAACACAAATTTTGGTTCCATAAAAGCCAATTTTGAAATTGGTCGCAAAAGTAAAACTAAAACAAACAAAACTTTAAAAACCCAAGCTAAATATAAGCAGATTATTGCTAGATATGTGGATGTATATAAAGTTCTGGGTTTTAGCCAGTGAAGTACATTATGTTAACAGAAAGACATGAAGATAAGCCTCTTCTTTCAGATATTAGAAACTCTGGAATAATTCTAATGCTTGCACTCATTTCCAAGGGTACATAATTGAAAGGGGGGAAAGTGAATCACAGATATAAAAAAATTGAAGGAAGATACAAAATCCTTTAGGACAGGTGCATATGAGATTTAAATTAAGATAAAGTTTAATCATTTTTGAGTAAGTATCCTTTAAATGGAAGTATTTAATAAGATACGTATCACAGTATATATGCATTTTCATGAAGGCAGTAGAAAGAGTTTGCTTCTTTCTATAAGTCAATATTGATGCACTTACATTTGACAAACAGCCAGTATTTATATACAGGAGCCTGATTTTACAGGTCACTTTTAAAATAATTACCTTAATATATATCTTTATATTATTATTTCTGAGTATCAACAGCTGTTTAGAAATATCAGTTATATGAGACAAGATGCATGAAAGAAAAACTGAACAAAATAACTTTAACAAAAGCTATAATCCAGTCATATTTTCAGTTAAAAAAAAATTGATTTACAATTTTCTTGAATAACATAGTTTCCTGAATTACAGAATTGATGTTATTAAAAAAAAAAATATAAAGCTTGTTTTGAGAGCTTTACAACCAAACACTGCTTAAATAAATTATAAATAAATTCATAAATGAAAAAAAAACATATGACTTAAAATTAATTAGCCATATCATTAAAGCTCTATATACCATTTCATCAAATTTAAGATTATAAGCACTGAGGTATGTGTTGCCACAGCCTACTCCTATGACATGTACACCTGTACACATTGGGGGGGGGGGTCCTATGCAATGTGTCGAAAGTATTGAACCTTAAAGTTGAATAAATTGTGCATTAAAATTTTATTATAGTCAAGCCATAAAAGTCTTTGTGAAGGGTCACTTCGACATTTTCTCTATCTCAGCTGTTAAACTTGAAAGGTCAGTATCTAGGGTTCAGTGAGAATTGACCTGGGAATTGTAACGCTGTCCTGGGATAGAAACATTAAGTTACGAACCATGACCACTTGAAAAGAACTTCATGTCAAATAAATCATTTTTCAAAGGGAAGTTGAGAACCATCGTATTTCTCAGATTCTAGGCTGTCAAAATCTGACGAAAGAAATAAATATCTTGGGGAAAATTTAGGAACCACTGCTTATGATTGGTCAGCTAAAATAAGGCGTACACCTTGGAAGTAATGTAAATTTAAAAGTAACGACCCAGATCAAAATTCTTTAGTCCGATTTTTCTTGCGAGAAAATCTCCTGCGTGAGGAAGATTGGCTCCGGGGAAACCTAAAGAATAGTGCTTTCCTTGTTAAACAAGTAAAGGGACCAGGTGGCTGTCTTGTAAGGAAAGACATGCTATAGTGCTAGGACGCACGATTTGTGAAAAGAAAACAGCTCTCTCTGGAAGAGACGAGGATAGACCAGAATAGGGGAGTCCGGAATAGAAAGATCAGAGGAAGAACACAGTATACACGTGGAGGTGGGGAGGCGCTGGATACTCAGAAACAAGAAAAGAAGCGACGCTAGGTGATGCAAATCAGGCGTGGACATTGTGCTCTTTTCACCACTTGTTACCACGATGAACGAATCCGTAATTGAAAACTGCTGTTAAATTCTATGAACATAAATCTGTTGAATTGAAGTTGCCACTTTCAGTTTATGTATTAATTAAAATTTTTATTTCTGTTTAATGGGGCTCGTATTGTATTATTTCTTCTCAATAGACTCATTCAGTTCTATGTTGATGTTCTATCTATCCACTTACACCAGGCAATAACATCGAGGGAGGTCATCCTCTAGATAACGATCGCCAAATTTATTAACCGCCCCTCTTTCCTAAGAAGGGAACATCATAGAGGACTTGACAAAAACTATATACCATTTCATCAAATTTAAGATTATTGGCATTGTGGACTTGACAAAAACTATATACCATTTCATCAAATTTAAGATTATTGGCATTGTGGCCAGCCATAATTTTCAGTGCAGGAAGAAGATCCTCTGCATATCGACAGATTGGTCCTGTACTCATCAGTTCTGACTCTGAACCTGTTGCCATGGGAAACTGACCTTCATTGGGTACTGCACCTGGAAATGAAAGGAGACAAGAAATGACTGTTAGATTATATTTGTGTATCCATACATTTGCAGTATTTTGGACAGATGTAACATCCTGAACATCTTTTCAAGATTAGGTTATATTCAAAATTAGTAAATTAATTACTGAAATAATTTATTGCATAAGTTCTGGCGGTCTCCAAATTTTTTAAGAATAAAAATACTAAGTACAGTCAATATATGAATCTAATCTGTTTTTTTCTTATATAAAAGAAATTTCATATTCAAAAAAGGATTCTCTTGGTTCCTAACAATTCAAAGTAAATGGTTTCAACTGCTCTGATTTTAATTTTTCAATCAGAATACTGTGCTTATCACAGTGTACCATTACATGTCCTTACTTCATAAAATCAATACTTTTCTCTTGGACCATCTGCAGCTTGTACTCCTATCAAGATCCGACAAAATTAAAGCACAATATTGATAAAAATGGGATGAAACTAATTAAATTCTTTTAAATGTTTTAAATGTTCAAACTAACCTTTCACATTTCAATGCCATGACAGTCATATCCACTTTCATTAAGAAAAAACATACAGGCTCTTGTATTGTTAATGTGATGCCCTTCCAGAGAAACCTATCATACCTCCTGGTGATCAGGTCTAGCTTTATCCAAATGCATGCTGGGGCATTGGATGAATCTATATTTGAGAGTGTGAATGATTTAAGCAAGACTCAATTTGCTACAAGGTTGTTTAGGAGTGTATCCAAAGCCAGCTGAACAGTATGAGAAAGCTCACTCCTGCATGCATAAAGCTGATAAACTCATCATAAAAGAGAAACACATGAGGAATCTGCATCATCAAAAAGTATCTGAATCATCAGGATTTAGATAGCATATGATTAATAATGCAAAAGCCTACACTTTGAATAGAACCATATATGACAGTCTTGGTAATGTGATACAGAAGGTTGGTTTCAAAATTTAAAATATTGAAGAAAAAAAAATTCTGACCAGATATTATATTGTGCTTTTGATGCAGTAAGATATATACCAAAGTATAAGATGTGAAATGTCCAGTCAAAACTACTACATGACTTTATCAGAGCATATTTATACATCAAATATGGTTCTAAAAAGAAATGGAAAAACTTACCTCTAGAGGATCTGTGACCAAAAACTCCATTGAAGAAAGCTGGCATCCTAATGCTTCCTCCAATGTCTGATCCAATACCAATAACAGCTCCACCAGCAGCAATGATACATGCCTCTCCCCCTAATGAAGATATATACTGCAGTGACAATAACAGCTCCCCCAGCTGCAATAATGCATGCCTTTCCCCCCAATAATGACAATAACAGCTCTCGCTGCAGCAGTAGACATGCCTCTCCCCTAATAAATATATACATTACAATGACAATAGCAGCACACACTGGCAACAATGATACATGCCTCTCCCCTAAGATATATCTAAGATATATATATATATATATATATATATATATATATATATATATATATATATATATATATATATATATATATATATATATATATAATAACAGCTCCCCCAACAGCAATCAGTTGTACTAATAGCTAGTAATTATCAATGTGACAAAACCTGACATGTAAGGAACACACAGCAGTAATTACTTACCTCTTTGCATGGACTAAAGTTACTTTATCAGCCTACTGGAACAAATGTCAACGTAATGGATTTAGAAATTAACAAATATTAGTAAGATTGGTAAGAAAGATTAGTCAGTAAACCCCATTATGTGGTCACTTGTGATGGGTAAATCTCACAGATTTATTTTTGCATGCATTTCGGTCATTGATCGTGTTAGAGGGGTGGCCATCCTTGAGGGGTGCTTTATGAACACAAATTGGATGGTGCCATGTGATTCTTGCTGTATGAAGTGGGTGCCCAATGGTCATGGGGTGTGGGTGGGAATGGTGGGCCTTTAAGAGGTGAACCACTGTATCAGATTCATTAACCTAAGTTTTAGTTTGTTAATATGTTTATTAATTTTTAAATTTATTTACTCATTGCAAGCGACATTTTATTTCAACTAATAGTACACAGTTATTATATTACTGTACTGACTCGCACATAAGTTGCGCCAACTGCAACCACAAACCCTGATCTGCCATCAGATAATGCTCTGACATTTCTGGTCTATGCATTCTGCAGTTGGACTAGTTTTATAAGAAAGCATATACAGTAACTTTGTTTATTATTAAACACATACTGCATGCATACAAACTGTTGTCAGTTAAATGAAATAAGATCACAATGTAATTCTCAAGTTAGTTTGAGATATTTAGCTTTTCTTCAAATTTCTTTCTTCAGATCTCATCTTTATTTCATACTGCATAAAGTATTTCCCTCAAAGAACTGACAAAATCTCAATTTCTCTGCAGTTAATGCATTTGGTTTTTTGTTAACGTCAGTGTTGAGATATAAAAGAAAAATGAAACTAGCTGTATCATGTTTATTTGATAAAGCATGTCATTGTCTCAGTTACTGACTTCATGTAAGGGGTCATGAGCACAATCTCTTTTAGAATGCATTTATTCCCTGACACTTTGAAAAATACTGATTTATTTATTCATTATTTTAAGGTATGAACAATGTGTGTCCCACAACAGATCTAAACTGGCCAACTGTTTGGCTATGGCAGTCCACCACTGTCTTTTGCCAAGGCTACACTGTGTGTAAATATAAGTCACATATATGCTGCTCACTGTCCTTTTCCCTTTACTTAATACAGAAGTCAATATTTAAATTGAATTTCTTAAGTTATACTTGGACACATACCTTCATAAAGTTTTCAATAATTTTTGTAGTATAGTTTAAATTTTACCTTATTTGGTAATCTTGTAATGCTTCACAAACTTTACAAATAAACAATTTGGAGGTATTACCCCACAGATGCTATTAATATTGTAATGCATCACAAATAAACATTTTTGAGGTACTGCAACACAGTTGTTAATAACACTGTAATGCTTCACAACTAAACATTTTGAGGTATTACCATACAGTTGTTACTAACTAGATTTAACATCCTACAGACAAGGTATGACTGGTTGCAATCCAAGATGAATCTGTCACAATGCGCATGGAGATGCAGTGCTGGCACTAGAAAGTGCAACAATCCATCTAAGAAAGGATATTATTATTAGCTGAAGTAACCCAAATGTTTGGCTGTTCTGTAGGAATAAATGTTTATGATGGATGCATATGAAAATAAGAACAAAAATTTTAATTAAATGTTGAACAGCTACAAAGCACACATACCATACTTCATACTTATATTTATTCTGTAATTTTCTTGTGCTGAATGCTAATTAACAATGACCTGAAAAAGATAATATGCAGGCAGATCAGGATCTACATTATTTGCTCTACTGATTACTCGTAATAAACTCCATAGACCAAGATCTGGATCTCTGCAGGTTTTCAGTTGGACTAGACTTAATAAGCAAAGCATACAGAGCAGTACCACAGAATGTGAGCATCTCACCCAAACATTGGTTGTGCCCTTAACTGACAATGTCTCAATGCTGTGTCATACAGATCATTGCCATTGGTGACATGTAGATTTCAAATGATATCCCCTGTGCATGATAATTGCATCACTTTCTCTGTATGATACAGATTGTAGAGGAATATAAAATAGGTTCACATTAGAATCAACTTTCTGTAATACAAACCGAGGTGACCTTTGGCTTCAAGTGCCACTAACAGACTCCAAAAGATTAACATTAACCTGTATAAATTTCTCATTACCGTACATTTGTTGTTTTCTTTGTTGCAAGTGTATTTTTTGCTGTGCCAGCTAATGTTTCAAACAATGTGTCCAGCAATTCAGTAAATACTTTCAGCTGTTCTTTACGAGACTCTTCTGAAATTTCAACACTACAATAAATTCAATCAATAAAAATCAACACCTGTTAAAGAAGTCTTCCATGTTTATTCACATTATCAGTGCAACTTAATAAGCATTTTTCTGGCAGGTTTTCTGGTAATCTCATTGGTCAATATTCCAGTCAGGTTAAGATATTTGCTGATCATAAAGTGCCATGATTGTTGTGATCATTTCAAGTTAAAAATGACTGCACTTGTCTGTTAGTGCAGTGTAATGGCTTAAGTCAAAATGCAGTGCTTTTATTTAAATACAAATTGTATACCATCTAAACTTAAAAATACCCCAAATATCAAGAAGAACTAAAAGCTTAATGCGTAAAAATGATATGAGAAAAAGGGCAAAGTGAGGCAATATTCGTCAAAATGAAGGACAGGAGATTTCAAGGTTTAAATTTTCTCCATAAAAGTAAATGACACCTTGTTCTTTTACACAAGTATTATGGCACTCCCTCACTACAGCACCCTTCATTATGATACATTTTATGTTATAAGGCATATATGGTCCCATATTTTTATGAAATACTAAAATTATATGCATAATGTACTTCATTAAAAGGTGGTCTCACTATTAAGGTGGTAAATTTTAATGCTCCAATGGTCTGTATTAAAATAATGTGGGCGTGCTGTATTTAGTGTATCAAAATGTATCAATTTATTTATTCACTGATACACTTACAAATGTGTGCATGCCTCATTCCTTATTGGAGAGCCTGTGAAAATCAAATCTAACTGACCCATGTGGCCTGCAAACTGTCTGGACAGCCAGTAACTCTGAACCTTTGCTGGCCCCACTGACCATTACGAATTCTCACTGAAGCATGCCTATTCAACAGCTGTGCTTTCAGATGTATTTTACACACTTGTTAATTCAAGACTTTCAACTGGTTCATAAGAATTTCTTTGACAGTAAGTTATGAAATACCTGAACTGCCGCCCACAATTCTTCCAGTGTGATACGGGTTGCTGGTTCGACCATACAGTCTGTTGGCAGACTCGTACCACATGCACAACTCACTGACATTGGTTACTATAAATGGAATGGCCCCTGCTCGCTTCAGGTATGCTACAACTGGGGCATCAAACTCGGCACATGTGTTCTTACGAGAAACAAGACCAGCTGTATTAGGCATACCTGTAAAAAAAAATTCTCAATGAAAAATGTCAAGTGTGCCCATCACATTATTTCCATACTACATAAAATTTCAAGAAAGTAATAAAACACTTGACTCACTAAATATCATAAGCATGAACAATGATGATTTCATTGTTGTAAAATGTTTCTAAAATCGGAGGATAAATAAAAGCATTGTCAAACATTAAATTTGGAATACAAAATTTAATGCATTCAACTGGCGAGTTACAAAATAACAACATATATTAAATAAAAACATACTAAGATTTCCATTTTAGTTCAAAACTTTAACAAATTAAAATCAAAAGTAAGCAATCAGTAAGATATATTAGCAATAGTAAGCCATTTACTTGGGAGTAATTCAAGTAATTTTAAAGTGATAGTGCTACTTAAATGCTTTTTAATATAAAATTTCTCAATAAAGAAATATTTGTTTTATTTCATTCCATTTTTACTCTATTTAAAAAAATAATTCTCTCCATCAAAGTGGCATTTCTCATTTATTCCTTTATTGTTGTCAGATCCTGTTTCTCAATGCTGGTGTATGAAGCCAAATTGCTGTGTGAGTGTTGACAAATCCTATTTTCCAATGTTGCTATATGAAAGTCAATAGCTGTGTGAGAGTCTAATATCAATTCAGTTTGTATGTATGTATGTATGCATGGATAACTAAATGCAGTAATTTATGATTATTCATTTATAACAGTATGTTGTGAATCAAAAGAAAACTCATTAGCATGGTTAGAGAGGCATCTGGGTTGTAATAGCAAAAAAATAGCCAGAAGAGATAGGTTTCACATATGTAGCATGGGTTGTAACAGCCAAGAAAACTGTCAGCAGAGAGAGGTTTCACATATGTACCATGGGTTTTAATGCCAAGAAAACTGCCCTCAGAGGTTTCACATATGTACCATGGGTTGTAATAGCCATGAAAACCGTCAGCAGAGAGAGGTTTTACATATGTAGCATGGGTTGTAATGGCCAAGAAAACTGTCTGCAGAGAGGTTTCACATATGTACCATGGGTTGTACTAGTCAAGAAAACTGCCATCAGAGAGAGGTTTCACATATGTACCATGGGATGTAATAGCCAAGAAAACTGTCAGCAGAGAGAGAGAGGTTTCACATATGTACCATGGGTTGTAATAGCCAAGAAAAGAGTCAGTTGAGAAAGGTTTCACATATGTAGGATGGGTTGTAATAGCCAAGAAAACTGTCTGCAGAGAGATGTTTCATATATGTAGCATGGGTTGTAACAGCCAAGAAAACTGCCAGTGGAGAAAGGTTTCACATACGTAGTATGGGTTGTAATAGTCAAGAAAACTGTCAGCAGAGAGAGGTTTCACATATGTAGCATGGATTGTAATAGCCAAGAAAACTGCCAGTGGAGAAAGGTTTCACATATGTAGCATGGGTTGTAATAGTCAAGAAAATTGCTAATGGAGAAAGGTTTCATATATGTAGCATGGGTTGTAATATTGCATACTGTAAACCTTGGTAAAAGTTTATGTGCAAATTTTTTTAAATGTTTAACCAGGGAATGAAAATTCACTTGCCGAACTCAAAATATCAAGTGAAAATTTCTGGCTGTCGAGTCAATTTCCAATTACTTGCGGATTCAAGGCTGACCAGTGTATCTATTTAATGATATTGCCAACTTTGTTCATCGAAGCCTATACTTTGTACTCGATGTTTGTTTTTCATTTGTTTGGGTCAAGCTCATACAAATGCGTTGCTCTTATTTTAATACTAATATAAATACTTACCTGACTAAGAACTGGTCTTAGTTTATGTTGCTTACAAATGATGTTGGAGTGATCAGAGTAAGTTCTGGCAATAAAATCTTCCGCAAGATCAAATTTAAGTCATGACTTCATCAACTTTCATATTCCTCTAATAGCTGATTGAATAGGAGTTCATTCTGGGTGTGTAACATTTTTTAGTAGGTGCCTGACTGAGTGGATTTTTTTATAACAAGATCTGCAACCTGTGATTAGTGAAATTATTTTGATACATTTCATAAGTTTTACTTTTATGTTTAGCGTTAAATTCAAGAAATTACAATATAAATATGGTTCACTTTAGAAACGATGAACAGTAAGAAAGCAGAAATATAACCAGGTAAATTAAATAATAGTCATACTACTCATCTAATTAGAATTTGCATCACAAGAGCAAAATTTATGTCATCAAGTTTATTTTTCTGCTGCCTACATATATATGGTTACTTTATTCACTTATTTTCACAAATGTGCTTATTATCCAAATATAAAGAGTATTTATTATGACTATAGTATCTGTAACAGGCTCACTGGTACCCTGTCTAATAGCCAACATTACAGGCCAGTAATTAGTAAAACCTGAAACTCCTGATTAGTTAGTCAGTGACATCATTTCATCACTGATATTATACCCATACGACTAGTTTGGAAACTTCCCATGAACAGCACTGATTGGTTGGTGTTTTCACATCAGTACTGTGCATTATGAGAAAAGAGTATGGAGATTCCATACTTTCAACAAGATGGGGCACACACACACACATGCACATACACACACACACACAGAGAGGAAGTGTCTAAATAGAAAGAAACTGACTCTAGCTTATCAAAGTCAACTGCTTAGTCAAGTAATGTTGCTCCTCACATGTTTTGATCTCATCCAATTTCCATATTTTTATTCTTTCTTCAAAGAGAAAAATACCATGAAAGAAAATATTGTAACTGTTACCTTTTACAGCAAAAGCTTCTTTAACAGTAAGTGGGACTCCAAGAAAGGGTTTTTTGTCTTCGGAGTACTCGGGATCAAGGGACTCAGCATCAAGAATTTCATCTATCTTTTGTGCTTTTTTCAGGGCTTCCTCAAACCTTTCAGCTACTGCAGCATTCACTACAGGATTTACCTCCTTTACTCTTGTAATGAATGCCTCCATTACATCAACTGCTTTTACCTACATGTACACAAATATTTATTTTTACATTGTATAAAGTAAACAAGTGACTGGTTCACATAAAATAGGTCCAATCTTTGAAGTAATTTTAAGATTGTAATCTGAATCTAAAATATGCTTCTGGGCTTTCACTTTCATAACAACTCATTTGTACAGTGATAGATTGGGAATAATGGAGGAATTATTACATGTTGTAAAATATATAAAATGTATAGATGACTCCCAAGTTTAAAAATGCATACCATTTAAAAAATAGTCCTTGAAATTTGTGCAAAATTTATAAATATATAAATGAACACCGGTCTCTGGCATAATTTTAAAAGTACCTCCCAATGAGCAGTTATTTCATGGTCTTTGTTTTATATGAAATAAATTCAGCAAGGAAATTGGGATAGTTTCTCTCAAAACTTGAAAATAATTTTTTTTAAACTTCAAAAGTTATAATAAATGCTACCCCCTTGTTACCTGTTTGCTTCTGATTTTCTTAGCCAGACTGGTGGCACTCTGCATCAGAATATCCTCACATACAGGTGATACCATTGTACATGATCGGTCATAGATTATACTGAAGACCCTGTCTAATACTGGGTTGAAAATGTAGCCAAGGATTGTCAGTATACATCTTATTAAGCTGACCAACACTCTTTGAAACTTCATAGTACAATGTTTCTCACTTGCAACTGCAAAATAAAAATAATAATAATAATAAGAAGAAGAAGAAGAATAAATGAGACTAAAAACAAGACTGGAAAAATTTAATTTCAAGGCAATGAACATGTAGTAATTGACATGTAGCATATACCTTATATTGGTACAATATGATGCTACAGAACCAAGTTTTGACTCGAGGTTAATTTTTCACCAAAAGGTGCCACTGGCAAAATTTAACATCATACTGGGAGTTAAAAATAAAGTGTAATATGTCAGAAAAATGGGTTGGCTTTTAAAAAATCTGCATACTAAAAATGATGTTTGACCGTGAATAAAAATCCCCAAATTATCTAAGAGTGGTTTTTGTGTGTGTCAAAACTGATATGATACTGCATTTTGAAGACAATATTTTGTATGAGAAACAAGGTGAAACCAAAAGTATTAAAGGTGACATAGAAAGCTCTTTCTCTCCTAAAATTTGACAAAAGCACCATAAATCTTGATATAATTAAGGTATGCCACATTTCAAAAGATCTGATTTGATACTTGCAAAACCTCCCTCAGACACTGAGTTATCCTACATAAATAGGAAAGCAGTGATAGCTAAACCTTTTTTATAATCAGTAATATTTCAATAATAATAATATTAATAATTGATTCATATATATATATATATATATACATATATATATATATATATATATATATATATATATATATTTGCCCACATTGCACTTAAAATTTAGACAAATGATATTTTTTATTTTAATTTCTACTACTGTCATCATGGATCTCAACGTAATTGACATTAGTGTATCAAATTTAATCATTGGATCCTTCATTTTTCTGGAAATATTTAGCCAAAGCAAGCGTGAACATTCCGTCGTATCGGTAAGTTGAAATTTATGTGTATAATAAAACGTGCGTACTACCATACTCGAGTTGGCAAATACCGCGATAATATAGAGCTGATCCCCCATGGAACGGTAATCTGGGTCAGCTGCTAGTCCTACAACGTAAGACACATCGCCCGATATTTTTGTTCGGGGGTGGGGGTGGGAGTGATGGTACTAAAACAAAAGCAACGTGCTACGTCTTACATGGTAGGATTTACAATTTGTAACAATGCAGAAATAACAGCGGGTTTAATATGTACCGATAATATTATTAAATACCGCAATAAGACAGTGTTCCAGGCTAAGTGTGTTTCCTCGAAAACACATTACTTAAAGTAATGATAGACTGGAATAGATTTCGCCTCTGTTTATGTTCACTCATGTGAATTTTCGTCTTTCGACATTAAATTCGATTCACGGTGGTACTTTCATCGCATCAAGTTTGCACTGACTAAATTACCAGAATTTTGTTCTACACCTCTTGACCTTTGCTTATAGCTAGCCTGGTTCCCGGCCGCTACGTAGTTACCGCCCATGAATATATGTACAAATACCAGTCTACGTAATTGCCTCTTGACTGGTGGACTCAGGGTACTAATTCAGTTCCCATAGTAAACCTATGCAAACACCATGATATTACGAATTCAATAACTTTAAATTTCTGAGTTCTCGTGATCAAACCTATATTTACAAGTATAGATGAAACCTGGATGTCAGCTTCTATGTAGAGGAAAGGATATGAACCGCGGCATTTTCTGGACCTAGTTGTATTTGAAATATGTGCTTTCAATTCCGCACCAAAGAGTCAGGTGCTAATATCAGTAACGAGTGTTCCAAACTCAAGACTATTAAAGGACTGTAATTCCATCAATAAAACAATGTCTCTACTTTTTTTATTTACAACTAGGATAACCTCTCAAAAGATTTTTTTTCCTAAAACATAACATACATTATTAACCAATCCTGGCCAGCCAAACCCTATTTTATGTTCCATTTCCAGGCTGGTTCCCATTTTCCCATACAATTAGTACCGTGTGTCCTTGTCGCTACAGTGTTAACTCGATCTTAAGGGATGCACTGCAGATCAATATGATTAAAATCAGTTCTCCACTGCCCTACCTGAAGATCTGACAGCGACCGCTTAAGGGTCATGTTCTGGTGACCCTTGTTATTACCATTTTATCAGCATATCAGATGAAGTCTCCGCGTTTGGGAGACTGAGCAGTATGACTGAAGAGCATCAATGTGTGCCAAACGATTTGATTCACTTTTAAATTTCCGAAAGTTGCTTTCCATTGGCTACTTCAAAGGTCACTAGAACATGACCCTAAAGCGGACGCTGTTAGACCTTACGTACGACAATGGAGATCTTTATTATGAACTTCTGAAAGAGTGACAGATTTTATGTATATCTATATTTTAAATCAATCATTCAAAGAAGTTTTGGACAATGCCTTTCAGATCAGGGTCTCGAAATATAGCTTAAAATACTGAATTTGTTTCGTGCACGAATGATTTAACCATAATTCTTACTGACATGCAGCGCAACACTAATCATTCTTGTTGACGTGTCTATGAACATGTAATCTGCCAATTCATCCTTTGTTTTGGTAGAGTCCATTTTCATAAGGCAATGAAATCAAAGATGGGCAACTACCTTATGAACGCATGGGAAACTGCTCACTCCTTAATAAACAAATTGACTCTTCCACACGTCATGGCGGCATCGACATAAACAGACCACCGTTTAAGCATTTATTTAATGAGATGTTTTACGCTCTATTTAGATCCAAATGGTGTTGAAATACTTCGTGCGTGAAAGAATTAGTTACTTTTAGCTATATTTAATGACGCTAACCAGGCGCTACGGACGCGGATGTCATGCTTAAAGGACTTTCCATACTAATACGGCACCATATTGCGTACGCTGTGGGCGAATTTATTTTCCTCAGAGTGACGTCGTTTATCCTATTCGGTAACTGCCGGATAATTCCGTAAATTAGCATAATCTTGAGAGTTGAGAGTTATATCCCTTTGCATACGTGAACTTTGAAATCACATCACTTGTTAAATCCACGTAAAAAGCAAATTTGTGGTTGTCAATCTTTCCTTTGCTCGATTCGACAGTGTAAATATCCTAAGCAGACCACATAGCATTTATCTTGTATGTACAAAATATGTGTCTACTACCACCCCTTCGCTGACAATGGACTTGTCCAGGAACTGGAAAAGACCGACGATCAAGCTCGTCTTTTACACTGAAAACTTCTATTTAGAATGAAACGCGTAGACGATAAGGTGTAAGTCAACCCAGGGCATAGTCAGATTTAAATTATAAATCAATAAATGAACTGGCTAAGTTCAGTGCATCTTTTATCTCATTTGTGCTTTTCTTTTTTTTTAAATCGGTTGGGGGGGGGTTTACAAACAAACGAGGAGGTATATTCATACTATAGTCTAAAGTAAACTATCTTTAGCAGTTATTAAAATATGGAATGAATTTTGCCAGACTAGATAATACTATTTTCTGAAAGTGCAAGGAATAATTTACCAACTATATAAATGTATAAAAAAAAAAAAAAAATAAAGGTATCGGCTCTTTTTTGTGATGATGTTGTTGTTCTTTTATTTTTTTTTTAAATTTTCTATTTTTTTTAATTTTTTTTTAACAATTTACCTCACGTCATGAATGTGTAATTGACCAAGCGGAGCTAGCACCATTTTAGAGATGCACATCTGAAGTAAGGCCAAGCTGTTTTCTCTAAACTCAAATAACACCAATCAATCATACACTAAAAGTAGTGGGAATTACACGTTCTTTTAACAATACCTAAGTTATACAAGCCTTTTTTAAATTCCAAGTATTACCAGCGAGGAAAACCTGAGAAATTCGTTTTCTTTAAAAATATACTGTAGAGCGCAATATAATCAGAACATTTGATTATCAAATTTTCTGAATGGACCAATCAAAAAGCGGCTTGCTCCGGGGGATTCCCCATTTCAGGTTTTTCCAGTGTGTTTTCCTGCTGAATTTATTGGGTAAGTTGGGTAAATTTTCCTACAAATAATAACATTAACTAGGTATAATTTCGGTATTTTTAGGGGGGTAAGTGTGAACTAATGCCCTCGTTCGATTTTTCAGTGTCAATTGATATCCTTCTTAAGCCTTATGTGGACAATCCTAAATAGTTCACAACAACTGCTTTCCGATAATCTTTCAAATTTACAGGCGGAGTATATTTAGACTTTTCACCTAAGTAACTTTGAAGGCTACGAACTTGTACCCAATACAGGTGGAAATTTTATAGGTCTTAGTTTGTAAACTATAAAATCAATATGAAATTTATTTCAGAAGTGAGATTACAGCAAGGTATTCTTGATGAAGGAAACGTCTTTTATTTTCAGTCACTTTTCATTAGCCACGTTCCCTTTTGGTTTTTCCTAGTGTTGGTTGTGTTAAACTCAGTGGAAACGGCAGTTTGATTGTTTTTCCACTATGTCGTAACACCAACGCATTATATTCTATTATATGATCCCTCCATTCTTGTACAGCATTTAATTTGAGGAATGATTAAACTAGGATAAAGAGGACTACAAAATGTAGCATGAGATTTGTATTTACCAATGATAAATGATTTCATACATAGTAGTATATGTTCATTGGTTGAAAACATGGTCATATGATTAGACCAAGTATTAAACTTCCTTCTACCAATATATATCTGGTTTTGTGGTTAACATTTTTGCCACCCAGTGTTAAGATTCTTTCATTTAGATCCCTTCAGGTCAAGAAATTGTATGCTGTTCAACACTCTGAATATTTGTAAAGTAATTCCCACTTGTACTTAAATAAGTACTTTCTTGTAGGGTTATTAAGACAATGGAAGGAATTGAAAATTGGAATTCAAATGTCAGTTAAACTTAAGTAATTGTAAAAAAAGAACCATTTCTCAAACAGGCCTGATATCAGCACTTTTCATCATTGTATCTTAACATAAATTCTTCATTTTGTAGAATATTTGGACATGCCTGTTGATTTTTTTTTTTTATTGTGTTTGAATGTACCATCTGCAGATTCCCTAATCCCCAACTAAAAGAAATGCTTACATTGCATGATTGAACTTTATAGCCCTGATTGATATAAATAACTCAAAAGGAGTTGAAACTTCATTTGCCCAACTTGAAAAGGTGAATTAAAATTTATGGAGTTCAAGTGAGCTTTCCAAGCAGTTACCTCATCTTGCAAGTGGTGATTCAGGGCAGACTAGTGTTTCTCTTTAATGAAACGCATATTCTATCGAGAATATAGTAGATTTTGTTTGTTGAAAGTCAGTACTTTCTGCTGGAAGTTCGATTTGTTTAGATAAAGTTTGATGAAGTTCATGCAGGCTCTTTGGTCTTACTCATCAGTATTAATAAACAGTTACCAGGGGCCCTGAGTGGCTGAGCGGTCTAAGGCCCCAGGTGGCCAGGTGGTCTAAAGTGCTCACCTTTACTGATCACTGTCATTTCACCTCTGTCCACATGGATATGAGTCTCAGGCTTGGCCATTGTGGGTATGTGAGAAAGCTGCCATTAGCTTCCTGCTGATAGTTCTCACTGGGGCTTACTGGGGCTTTCATTGCTTTCACTGGTTCTTCCTCCACCAGTTATACAGGCTGCCATGCGTAGTGGATCTTGCACTGAGAAATTGCAATAAACCCAAACACAAGAACAACAAATAAACAGTTATCTGATGGAATGCAGACTGGTCTCAATTTGTAATTACCTACAGCTGTAGTTAGAAGGTTCACATAATATCTTTCTGGTAAACATGTTTAAATTTAGGTGGTTAACATTATATTCACCTAGTTGAGTAAGAGTTCATTTTGGTTGAGTACAAATATGTTATACTTGCCTGACTTAGTGAGTTGGGGCCCCGAGTGGCTGAGTGGTCTAAAACGCTCTCCGTTACGGATCACTGCCATCTCACCTGTCTGCGTGAGTTCGATTCTAGGATTCGGCAAATGTGGATATGTGAGAAAGCTTGCCAGTAGCTTCTCGTGGGTCGGTGGTTCTTTCCGGGGATTTCCCGGTTTCTTCCTCCACCATTAATACTGGCCGCCATGTATATCCTATCGTGTGCTCAAAAATGGCGTTATGCCCCACAACAACAACAACAACAACAACTGACTTAGTGAGCTGCATGTTCTGATCATCCAAGAAGGTGTAAATATTTACCTAATTGAATTTTTACATGTGTAGTGGCGGTTGTACCATGGGTACCCTCACATAGGGGAAAGGGGGGCACTTGCCACCCCCCACACCCAGATTGAACCTAAAAACATGTTTTGTCCAACATCTTTAGCTGACCACTACATGTTTGGCCCCCACCCCACCCCCCAAAAAAATTCGGCAAATGTTCCTGGGTTGTACCCAGGTTTGTCCAACTGTATGGATAGGTCACCCAGGCAGTAAAATTTAAAGTTTTAAAAATCCAAACATTTTTGTTCAGTTTTCATGAAATTTTATCAACTTACCCGAAAGTGTATTGAGTCAGTCATTTTTTTTTATGGAGAACAATGCTGATTGTATATGCTAATCAGTGGTTGGAGCATTGTTCTCAATGCATGAAGTCAATTAGCCTTTCTCACACATTCAGTTGTATTGATTATTTATTGTTTGGTTCATGACTGATCTTGTGATTCAAAACCTGGTGATTTCTTTATTTTTTTATTTTTTTATTTTATTGTTGTTATTTGGATTAAATTTCAGTTTTTATTTCATTCAGTCAAAGAGATTTATTAAATAGTTAGCATAGGAAAAATTAAAATATCTATTTTATTTACGTAAATACTTACAAATTACCAACATATAGCCATCAGTTAAATTTAGATGATAACAAGTAATGATTGTTTAAATTCACTCTTATATTTCTAATATTTCTGTGTAAAATCCTTTGTCCAGTTTGCCCTCTATACAAAATTTTGATTTTTGGGGGTTGTTATTTTTAGGGCAAAAAATTTTGTTTGGAAATTTGCAAATAGAGATTACATTTCTAGGTTACCTTAATTGGCAAAAGCAAATTAAAGTTTCTTTTGGATGTCGAGAAGAAAAAGAAAATGTTTTTTTTTTATTAAAATTTCATTGAACATTCTCAGTTGTATGGATGGATATTACTTGCTTTGACCATATAAATATCTCTGAATTGCTCAAGCTACATGGGTTTGATCCACTGTAGTTCAGCAAATGCATGGTTTTAACTGTTGCTTGATCCTTTTATATCATCTTTGTTGGGGAGAAAAATGATTGACAGAATGAGCATGATGTTGCTTCATTTTATTTTTGGGGGAAAAAAAATGCTAAACATAGTATTATGTCCAAATACAAGGTGAAACACTGCTTTTCACCAAATTCTTTTTAAATAGAACAGTTTTAAAGTGTAATGAAAAATTATTGGCTGTTTTCAGAAAAAGGTTGTCTACTGTATAATGAGCAGACCAGGATTTCTTAAAAAGATTGAACATGCCAATGAAAATAAGGAAAAGACATTGCGCCAGAGGATTAAAAAAGATGTAGATTATAGCCGGGTGGACAAACAGCAGCCATTTACTCTGCAAACCTTTGCTGCCTTCCAGTCCTTTTTGATCAATCTACATGACTACCCAGATGACTTCCGAAACTACTTTGAAGAATGTTTCCTGGATGTGGACCTGCTGCAGGACTTGGAAAGGTCAAAAGTAATCAATTGGTGTCGGACTGTAAAGCGACTGTACCCACTCAAAACGACAGGTTTGGGAAATTTGTATACCAATGTACATATATCTGCATGATGTTATTTTTGTTGCTTCTACATTTCTGGAAAATCTGTAGGAATATTGTATATTCTTATATATGTGGCACATCCAAACAATATAGGACCTAATTTGCCATTGCATATATTGATGGTAGAAAAGAATCCATGTTGTTTGTTCTACTGATAAGTCCAAACTAACAACATAGACCCAGATCTCCTGGTGCATTATGTGATGGTAGATCAGGGTTTATGTTGTTTGCAGTTGGATGAGACTAATTTTCAAGAATATAATGCAGTATTCAAGCCTTTGAGAAAGAATTGGAAAATAGCTACCTTGGGGAAATTGTTAAATTTCACTTATTTTACTGAAATTCTATCCCAAGCTTAGCTCTTCTTTTAAATAAATTGTTTCCAAACACATAGATTTAATGTGCATAGAAAGGTTAGCCTTAATAAACAATGATATTAATTACATTTTACTATTTTGTGTTCTGTATGTAAAACAAATGCTTGAAATCAGCTAAAATATATGAAGAATCAGAATAAAGCTTTTTTTATAAATCAAACTTCATATTTTACTGGATCCTTTGACAAATTTATTTTACATTTTACCAGGTTCATGAAGTCATGAAGCTTGAAAATTAATTAGACACTACTAATTTCAATAGCAAAATTTTATTACACAATGTACAAATGACCATTGCAATGGTCAATTGCATACTGTACAAATGGCCATAGCAAAGTTTAATGACACAGTTTGAATGGCAATAGCAAAGTTTAATTACACACTGTACTAATGGCCATAGCAAAGTTTAATTACACACTGTACTAATGGCCATAGCAAAGTTTAATTACACACTGTATGAATGGCCATAGCAAAGTTTAATTACACACTGTTTGAATGGCCATAGCAAAGTTTTATTACGAACTGTATGAATGGCCATAGTAAAGTTTAATCACACACTCTACGAATGGCCATAGCAGAGTTTAATTATTACAATTACTGATAGTTATGAAAAGAACAAGATTTCTGGCTGTTTTGAATCAGTTCAAATAATGAATTTAATCCAAGGCATTGTGTCCTGCCTTTAATAGATTATATCATTGCAATTTATCTTACCCATTACCAGGAGATGGCAACTGTCTTCTTCATGCAGTCTCCCTGGCTTTGTGGGCCATTGAGGATACAGAACAATTTTTGAGGAGACTGGTATACTTTACACTATCAACTGACCCAACGGGAGCCTTTAAACGCCGATGGCTGTTTTACCATAGGTCAAACCAAGATGGAGGAGCCAATTTTCGGCTGAATACATCTGTATGTTTAGTAGTTCATGTATAATTTTGAGTTTATATTTCTTTAAATGAGCAATCAGTAGAAGAATCAGAAAATTCTAAAGCATAAAATGGGCTTGGCATCAAATGGGTAGGTACTATAAGCCCTCGTTTTGGCCCAAAAATTCACAAATTGTCTAAAACATTACTTATCTGATAACATCATGACAAAGAAATTAAGAATGTATCAGCATTTGAAAAACTTAAATTTGCAATTGATTTTTAAAATTTATTTGGTATGATATCATAGGTATGTGCTTATGACATCACATTTGACTACAAAAGGGCCATTTTATGCTAAAATGTTAACTATTTTAAAAAAATTAAGGAGATCCACATGTGGCAACCAATTTCATATTTTACCAAATATAAAGGTACATGTGAACAACATTTTACATGAATATCACTTTGGTTGCTACACGTGGACCATGTGGAAAACATCAAATTTGAGTGCATCAGCATTCATTGGTACTTTGCATGTCTAAAATGATCAAGTATTACTGATAACTACGCCAAAACTGACATTTTTGCTTCCATGAATGCATCCAGTAATTTTGTCATATAGCAAAATTGCTGTAATATTAACATTGTAACATTATTACAATTCATATGGTATAGTGAAACCATGAAATGAACGTTTAATTTTGTTCGTATGTTAGTCAAAAACTCTGAATTTCATCATATTTTCTGCATCTTCAAAAGATGTCACAAACTACCAGTGCAGTTGGATGCATGGTTTATTTTTGGACAGGCAACACATTTAAAAAAAAATCTAACGCATATGCAAAATTCAAAGGAATTCTCATTTCCACTCCTGAACAAACAAAAAAAAAACAAGTAGACAAACTGTGTTATTTGCTCACCCCTTTTATCCCTTGCCATATGTGCAACACAAATTCTAGTGCTAAGTATCATACAATGCCCTTTTCTACTCTTTTCTTAAAAACAAATTTAACATTCATACGTCGCCTATCGTTTGTATTATTTATTTTTCAATTTTCTGATTGTGTTTTGTGACATTTTGGTTCTCTAAAGTTTGGGATGAGGGTACACGTTAAATATAGAAGAGGCACATAAAGGAAATTACCCCACAACAACAACAACAACAACAACATGCAGCTTATGTATTAATTTACTGATGGGGTCTAATGGCATGATGATAACGATAATAATAATCTGTGTCTGTGTTGAATTACTTAGTACATAACTTCACAGTATCCTCAGCAGAAGACTAAATTTCTGTCTCCGACTGATAATAAAATAGAACAAAAATAAAACAATGCATTATAGTTATCAAAGAAGTATTGTAGAAGATAGGGATTATATTGCAGTGTTATGAATTTTTCTCTGCTTGTAATGCACAGACATGTATGAGATATTTGTTTAAAAATGGGGTAAGAGAATTTTCAGGAGTAATTGGTCATACACAAAACAGTCCCACATGGCAACAAACTACCTACCGGTATATGTAGTAATTTGCATACCACACTTTCAGTGCGTGTGAGTGGTGTAGAGGTACAGAGCATAGCTCACAAAATCTGCAGTCAGCAGTTCGAGCCTTCACGGGGACATTAATATTTGTTCTTTTTAGATTTTTATATATAAATAGGTTTTCTTTTAAAAAATTTTCCTAGAGTAAATTAAGTTTGTTCCTCTTGCACTATTTCTTTTTTCTGTCCTTTTGCTAGTATCATCTCTCCAAAGATTTTAATTAGATTAAAAATAATCCTGAAAACAATTTGTTTTTAAATACTGCTGTGTCATCTAGTTGCTTACATTTATCATTTTCTATCTCATTATTGTTTATCATTCCACTGTTTCCTGGTGCCAGTTGGTACAAATGATTTGTTCATGACCATTCATGTGTGTGTATCAAGAGAAAGAGAGATGAGCAGTAAGAATGGCCGTTTAAAAAAAAAAGAAACTTGATGAGATGGAACCATTTGGGATCTATCTTTCTCATCTTTGGTGGTGTTCATTTGCTAGGCTTTGAATGTTATATAACTGTCATTTATCTTAATATGCATATGCATGTTGTATATGTTCTCGTCAATCATCAGAATCAGTCAAGACGGTCTACCACAGCTGTTCCATTTTTTCAAATCAAATTATAAATGAACAGTTCAGTTGTGGGTCTCACCACTGTTGGAAAAGTCTCCTTATCCTTGAGTAAACAACCCCTTTTAAAAATTTTTGATGTCCCTGGACTTTTTGTGTGTGTGTGTGCATGTGTGTGTGCACACCCGTGCACTTAGCTGGATACACAGATGTGTAAATGTATGTTAATTCGCTTATGCATGAACTCCATATTGATGCTTCTATAAAACATTTTGGACATTTTTCATACCAGATATTTTGCCAATTTTCCTGTTCAAACATTAACATAAAAGTGGTGTATATCTTTTCAAAGTTTAGTTCTATGTTTGACCACTCTGGTGACCTAGTGGTTAGAGTGTCCACCTCAGATGTGGGAGGTCATGGGTTTGAACCCTGGCCAAGTCATACCAAAGACTTTAAAAAATGGTACTAACAGCTGCCTTGCTAGGTACTCAGCATTAAGAGGTTAGTGTTAGGACTGGTCAGCCTGGTGTCAGGATAATGTGACTGAGTGGGACATCATGCTGCATGTCTGCGGCATGATGCCCCAGTGCTAGACATAAATGTAAACTGTCACATTGCAGACATTGTTGTGATATGACTGAAAAATTGTTAAAGCAACGTTAAAAATCTAAATCACACACACACACACACACACACACACACACACAGTTCTATGTTTAGATGCTTACAAGAAACATGTTACTATGTCAGCTTGATATTCAGTGCCATATGACCTAGCTCATTTGAAGTACAAAGGTTTAGGAATACAAACTTCATAAAGATAAAATGTTATGGTGTATGTCTGTGTATTTGTAATGTACAATCCTTAATTTTGAAGTCAATTAATGTAAAATTTCAATACTCCAGGGACATCGATGCAATAATATGGCACGATTTTTTACAGAAACGAAACCTAGAGCATTTTCTGGTCATATTAATGACTGAATATGCAGGAACTTAAGAGATAAATACCATGTATTTTAAAAAAAATGAGATAATGTTGAGTTTTCATTGGGTATGACACGATAATGATGTAGAAGATAACATCATGGGTAGCGACGCATTGCGCACTGGAACAAATGCGTTTGTATTAATCTGTCTTACTGTAATTTTTCTTTATTCATGCCATTTATTGCAGAACCCATTTGATGCATAATAAGAAACTAGTGCCATTGCAATGATGGTATTGACAATAAATTTGTCAAAATTGATAACATCTGTTGGTGAAGTAAAAAAAACCATGCTGTATATGTTGAACAAGTGCCTCAAACACTGTGTAGTTTACAGCTGTTGTACTCTGTCTCTCTTACATAAATTGATAGAAATATATCAATTTTATGATTATTCATTATCATAAGCAATATTTTTGTCCAGTTTATTAATAATATACACTAATCTTTTCCCTGAAATGATTCATAAACAAAACAGCTTTTCCTGCTGACATTTGGAATATTTTTAGTTTGTCTCTATACAGAGTCTCAACATTCAGCCATTTTTAATGTACAAAATTATTCATTCCATTTTTTGTGAAAAACAATCAACATGTACAAAATTGCCTTTTCTGGGGTGATTTTAGCAAGAATACAACAGAAAGTCAGCACTAAACATGTTCTCATGCAAAGCGTTTTGAATGAAAATGAAAACTAGTTTCAGTGGTAATTAACCAAACCTAATGAAAATATATACATAATTTATACATTGTTTCAAAACAAATAAAACCATTTTATAAGTCTTATCATTGACTATTATGTATATTGCATTTCTTCAGTATGCATGATAGGATCTTTTTAAAGTTACACATTTATTATCCATGAATACAGGTTCCACAATGGAGAAGAAAACCATAGGCAATTTAATTATTAATTCCCTTTATTAAAGCGATCCTGGATAAAAATCACATGCATATTTAAAGAAGAGAGAGGTGCAATATTAGGACTATATAAGTTTCATCTAGATCTAAGTATGTGCCAAAAAGGACTCTTACAGTACCTACCCCTTGGACCTTATTATGGGAGAATCATGGTTATTTTGCTTTCATTGTACAATATAACATCAATTTTAACGTTAGAGTTATATCACCTGGCCATAAGGGAAAAGGAACTCATGGTATTGTTCTGCATCAATTTTGTGTTGTGTCATCCATCGATCAATAGTTTCTTGTTACCACACTGGAGTCCATAATTTTTGTCCACTTTCAATCCAATTTTGAATGTGTTTAGATCAGCAAGTTGAATAATGAGCAGGAGTAATCTAAGGTGATCTTACGTCTGATTGATTAACCTTGTTACCACTTTGGAGCACATAATTTAAATTCAGTTTTTATGAGGCTTTGAACCATATGCTTATATGATTCAAATCTCAGATGAGTTTGATCATGAGTGAAATCTATGCATACTAATTGAGGTGATATTGCATAGAGCTTGTTACCATTCTCGGGGTCACATTTCTGATCTGATTTTGATGCAACTTGAAATATATGCTTCTGTTATTAGGATCTTTGATGAATTTGATATTCAGTGAGATCCGTGCATATTTATTAGATAATCTTGCATCTTATTGACTCAGCTTGTTACCCTTTTGGAAGTTAATATATGTTTCATCTGGATTTGATCCAACTTTAAATATAGATTTATGTCATCAAGATCTTGTGTGGATTTGATAACGAGTGAGATCCATGCATATTAATGATGTAAAATTTTGATTTGATTGGCTGAGTTTTTTACCACTCTGGAGATTATATGTTTGATCCAGTTTAGATCAGACTTGGAATATATATTTATATCTTCATTATCTTGATAAGGATTGAGATCCACACATACTAGTGAGATGATCTTGCATCTGATTGGTTTAGCCTGTTACCACTCTGGAGGCCATTTTTCTGATACAGTTTTATCAAACTTGGGAAATGAGCATATATCAGCAAGATCTTGGTTCAGTAGTGAGTGAGATGCACACATGATGCAGTAATGTGTCATCTGTCCAAGGCATATTTCTGAATCTCTTTTGAACAGATTTAAAATATGGGCTTATATCATCAAAATCTTGGATGGGTTTTGATAATGAGTGAGATTCACATGTTAATAATGTCGTCATACATCTGATTGGCCGAGGTTGTCGCCACTCCGGAAGCCATATTTCTGGTCCAATTTTAACCTGGCTTGGGATATAAGCATTTATACTACCAAGATCTTGCAAAACACAGAGCTATTCATATTCATTAGATGATTTTTATGTCTGATTCATGTCTGAGCTTATTACCACTCTGGAAGCCAGAATTCCAATTCAGTTTTGGCTTATCTCATGATGATATCTGATGTTTTGTTCGTTTTAGTTTTGTTTTGCATTATGAGCAATATCTTTGGATATGAATGAGATTTTGCTTATGATTGGTTGAGCTACCACTTGAGAGGTTGTATTTATGATGCATGTATAATCTTACTTGGTAGATAAGCTAATATTGTCAAGATATTTTGCATGAAGCGGTCTTGCATCTGATTTCTCTACCACTTAAGAGACTGTATTTTTTATAGGATTTTGATCAAAATTGGTAAAAGATATGTCATGATGACCTTGGTTGAGCATGATTGTGACTGATTTGTGAGTGAAATTCATGCATTTTTTTTGTGACCTTGCATCTGATTGGCTGGGCTTGTCATCTGATTGGCTGGGCATGTCATCTGATTGGCTGGGCTTGTCAACAATCTAGAAATAATATTTCTAATCAGATTTTGATTGAAAATGTTAAAGAGTCATATATTATTAGTATGTTGGATGAGTCTGATTAGGAGCAAGATCTTCATATATTAATGAGGTATCTTGTATCTGATTGGCTGAGCTTGTTACCTCTCTCAAAACTTATTTAAGTTTGCTCCACCTTAAGCTTGTACTATCATAGTCATAGAGAAGTTATATAATAAATGAGATGTATGCATATTTATGAGATACCTTGCATCTGACTGGCTGAGTTCGTAACTTCTGTAGCTATAGAGACTATGTTTCTCATCCAATTCCTATACAACTTTGTAAATTGGGTTTATATCATCAAGATTTTGGACGACTTCCAGCAAGGGGCTGTCCTTATTAATTACGCCATTATGTTTAGAAAATAGTTTCTTCAGGAAATTAGGTAAAATAACATGATATGAAGTAGGGAAGATAGTTTATTTAGGTTGTGCACGCCAGTTTGGTGAAAGTACAAAGTTATGTGAGCCAGATAAGTAATATCATTGTTGCTTGGGCCACTTGTTTTGGTGAGTGATATGTAGTATTTTATGGCCGATAGGATATCCCCAAAATATTAAATTAAGGAAAGATAGTTTTCTATTGTAAAATATTAATCAACACTGCTGGTGCTTTTTTTATATTTTTTAAACTAAACTTGACAGATATAATTTTTATTTTCTTGACAAAAGTTGAAATGCATCTTGCATTGTGCCAGTAGACATTCTTTTTTTTGTTATAATAAAAGGTTGCATAAAAGACAAAAAAATCTACTAACATCATAATACCCATCCTCATTTGTTCTTTGTATTTTATTTTCCACCATGTACTTTTTCTTATGTATGTTTTCTTTATTTTTTTATTGGAATGGAAAAGGTACGTTCTAAATGGATCCGACTTAAGATATTTGTATATTGCAGGAATTTTCGGTCGAATGGGAATCAATCGTGAAAGCTGCAGCGGATATAGAACGGCAGCAGGGGGAAATGCTGCCATATGCAACGTTAGAGTCTTTCCATCTCTATGTTTTGACAAATATATTACGTCGCCCAATTATTGTTCTCGCTGATAAAAGAGCTAGAAATATCTTTGGACAGAGCTTACAAGAAAGCAGTATTGGTGGGATTTATCTACCGTTAGAAACAGTTCCTGCAGATTGTGTCAAGACTCCAGTTATTATTGGTTACAATATGAATCACTTTGCACCCCTTGTCACACAGGATGGTGATTCCAGCTCAAGAATGGATGTTGTTCCATTGGTCACGTATGAACTGGAAATGATGGTGGTGCATTATTTGCTTCCTGGTGAGGAACCAGAAGTTGTCAGACTACTGGAAAACTACCTTCAGATGACAGAAACTGTGCTTACTGAAACAGATTCCATCAGGTCCATTCTGTCAGTGCGACTGGAAAAAAGAAAATTGCCAGAAGATTTGAACTTAATGGAGGATCTAAGACAGGACTGTGAGAAAAAGTTTAGACAATGGCTTGATCAGGAGTATGGGTCAGAAAATCCTATTGTTCAATCAGCTTCAGCTATAACACCAAAACAGAACATTGTGGCACCACAGAAATTACCAGAATTGCAAGACAACAACAGCGGTCCATCCTTTGCCAAGATCATGAGGCCAGTACCAGTAATACAAACTCCACTACCTCCACAAATTGACCAACCAGTGATGGGACAATCCAATAGAAAGAAGTGCCTGACAACAGGCTGTATGATGTATGGAAGCCAAGAAATGTATGACTTGTGCTCCAAATGCTTTAAGGACTACACTCTGACATATCACAACCAAGAGCAAGCAATGAGACGTCTGAATGATGCAATTGGTGTTGAACCTTCTGCTCCCATGCCAACAATTCCACCACGTGATAGCTACATAGACCTATCTATTGTGCCAGAAAAATGTAAGACTGAAAGTTGTGATTTTCAATGTTCCCAGGCAACATTCCCCTATTGTCATGAATGCTATGAAGAGATACAAAAGCACAAAGCTACTCAAGCTCAATCAACCGCTATTGAGAATGTTCCTGTTTCCATACAGGAAAGTGCTGCAGGATGGTTGGATAATCAACAGCAAGCAATAATTAAGAAGCCACACAGTGGTGTAAACAATTACCAAGTTGGAGCAATTACCCAGCAAATAAATGCAGCACAGACTGCAACTGTTCCGAATGAACTTACTAGGCCTGCAATCAGAATGGCATCATCACAGGATCCAGTCTATATGTCAATGCTGGAGAAGATGTGCCCTACAGATGGATGTATAAACCATGTGTCTAGAAATACTGAACCACTCTGCCATGAATGCCATGAGAAAATGAAAAATTCTCCAAGACTAGGTCAACCTGCACAGGCTTTTTTGGGGCAGAACTTTAATACAAAGTTGACTGGTTCAGCTACTGGAGTAGTACCAAATGCAAGAAGGTTGGATTATAAACAGCAAGCAGTAATTAACAAGCCACATACAGTTTCATCACAGGAACTCTTTATCTCAATGAAGGATGAGATGTGCCCTACAGAAGGGTGCAGAAACCATGTGTCTAGGAATACTGAACCATTATGTCATGAATGCTATGACAAAAGGCAAAGAACTCCAAAACTAGATCAACCTGCACCGGCTGTTACAAAATTAGCTGGATCATCCTCAGGAGTAGAACCAGCTTTCAGAGGTCTTAGAATGGATACAATCCAGTCAAAGATTCATGAACCAGTCCAGTTTGTTCTTCCTTCTCCTGCAGGTGGTGGGATTTCTCCAAGACTGGTTACCCTAGCTACAGGTCAAGTAGCTCCTCCTAATTTTCCCAAAACCCACAAGTGTAAAGCAGAGGGTTGTTCAGGTTATGCTGTGCCTGGAAATAATGGCCTGTGTGAGTCATGTTATAATAAATCTTTGTTCGGGGAGGGTAACATACCAGAGAAAGAAAACTTTAAACTATTTCCAAATGATGAGGCCTTTAACATATTGAGTGGAAGCTCAGGATCAGAGGTTCTTCACATCAGTGCAAATCAGATTATGAATATAAGTGAAGAGAAATCATCAGCCACTAAAACCCAAAATTTCAACTTTGTAGGTATAAACCTTCCAGGTCAGTTTCCAGCACCAGCAATAAATCCAACATCACGGTCCCTTGAATCTCCACCAACAGGTAAGAAGATTACAACTACGACAGGGGCTAATAGTTATCCTCATAAAAATGTAGAGAAATACCTATGTGCCACCCCAGGATGTCGGGGCATAAGGCAGAACAATAAATTGGACTTATGCTATCAGTGTTACACAAAGGCTTCAACCAGAGGGGAAGCCAGGAGTGACCTTGACAATGAAGAAACTGCTATCCCCGGCCCAAACTCTGCTGCAGATTTGTCCTGCCCCGGAGTGGCCCTGACAAATGAGGAGGAGAAACGGATGAACCCTGTTGTGACCAGTTCCAAACAGAAGGTCGCTTGTGCTGGGAAAACTTGTGGCAAACTCATTTATCCACCCAAGAAGTTGTGTGATGAATGTCAGGAGATCCTGGAGTATGCACATGCTAGTAAATCCAAACAAGGTTGGTATGAACTACCATGTAATAAATTAGTCAGCAATTATTGCTTTGTTATTAAAATAGAGTTTTGACAAATTTCATCACCCTGCAAACTGCACCCTGATGTACCCTGCCAGTGTATGACTTTCTCATACATAAATGTAAAATCTTTAGATAAAATCATAACATTGATGCCAGTTCCATTATCACCACTGAAAGTTATATCTATATATTGCACTTTGCTAGCTCAGCAGTCCTTTCTAACTCTTGTTGTTTAACCTTCAAGATGTATTGTGTTGTTTATTTTTTTTTTTCTTCATGCAGCCTTTATGTTACATGATGGCAACAAGAAATGAGAATTAAAAAAATTTCCAAATGATTATATTAAAAGAACTTGTATGCCCCATGATTGGGTATATATGTTATGTACCCTTGTCCAGCTGTCCATTCTTCTGTAACAATGAGTTTAAGATTTTGGTCAGTCTCCAGGCACTGTGGAGAGGCATTTCAGATCCATGAACATATTTATAGTGCTTTAATATAAACATTTAAAACAGCTCTAAAACTGTAAGAATATACTTTCTTTTCATAAATTGTGGATGAGTGGCTGGTTGCATAAAGGCAGCCAATCTGGTTCCAACTGATTTCACAGTAGTCACACCTGGTCACACATTCATACATATCCAATCTTAAGCATACATGTTTGAGGGATGATAAAGTCAAATTTTATTCCTGAATTGATTATGATAGACACTTGATGGTAGTCATGATAACAAATTGTTCTTATGTGAAGAAAGAAATTGTGTAGAGATTACTTTGCCATTTTATATCTGTCTGTCTCCATGTGTTTTTCTCATCAGGGCTGTACTCTTTTGTTAAATACACCTCATGAGACCCTAAGGTCAGACCTGCAGTATGGATGTATCTTGAGAAGTTATACTGCACAACAAAAATGTGCTGCTGCAACCTACTTTCCAAGTTTATTTTGTCTTTGGATTTAATTCCAGTACCTTAACATATTGCACTTTACATTTGTGACACGAGTACATAATATTTGGACGAGCTTGTATTGCACACAAAAACTGGGTCTATGTTACCTACATACCATGATTATGCAACATTGCTTTAATATATTGACTCGTGCCATGTATATGAATTATCCATTGAGCTTCTGCTCACTAATTATTGAAGTTTTTGAAGGTCTGATTTCCATCAGACTGGTTTACAAAAGGAAATAAAATGAGGTGAACTTGTCTTTTGATTCTTTATCATGAACCTTGTGCATGAACATGGTTCATACAGATCCTTTAAAACCTTGAAAGTACAAGATATTTAAGATCGAAAAATCAGGGCCTTGAAAGTGTTTGATATTTAAGATGGCAAAATCAAGGCCTTGAAAGTGCTTGATATTTTAAGATGGCAAAATCAGGGCCGTGAGAGTGTTTGATATTTAAGGCGGCAAAATCAGGGCTTTGGTGGCGCTCTACAGTTTTGTATTTTGCATAGGGTTAGAATTTTAAAGAAAAAGAATTCCCCCTGGTTTCCTCGCTAGTTATACTGGCTATTTAAAAAAGACCTTGTATATCTTAGGTATTGTTCAAGGAACCTTTAATTCTCATTATTTTGGTGTATGATTGATGGGAGTAATATGGGTTATAGAGTATACAGCTTGGCCTTACTCCAGATGTGCACCTTTCAAAAAAGTGCTAGCTCCACTTGGTCATTTTCACTTCCTGAACTTCAGAGATAAATTGTAAAAAAAAGAGCTGATAACTTTTTTTTACATTTTATATATTTGGTAATTCATTCATTGCACTTTCAGAAGCTGGTATTGTCTAGTCTGGCAAAATTCATTTTCCGTTTTATTAGCTGCTAAGGATAGTGTACTTTAGACAAATTCAGGCTGATTTTTGGAGCACAAGGGAGCAGCCATTTTAGTTAGCAGTGTGCTAAGATCATTTACAATTTCCTAAAGTACAACATCCAAAGAAATGTCAGCCACATTACATCAAAGTAGCATAGAGGTATGCCAACATTCTCTTCACTGTGCATGTTTTCAATGCAAACAACTTCACCTTACATACGTCACTCTCTCAAAAGTACATAATAAACTGGTGAGCGCCCCCTTTGAAAGTGATTGATATTTAAGATGGCAAAATCAAGGCCTTGAAAGTGCTTGATATTTAAGATGGCAAAATCAAGGCCTTGAAAGTGCTTGATATTTAAGATGGCAAAATCAGGGCCTTGAAAGTGCTTGAAAACTTAAATGTTAGTCAAAACATATTTCAGTGTCCTTGAATTTTTAGAGGAAGATGAAATGTCACATGCACATTTTTCTGGAGCAGTTGCAGTCATGCTGATTTTTTTGAGGGGGGGGGATTGATTGAAACAGAAAAAGTCCATATCGTAAGTTAAATAAGTTGTACATGAAGTGCAGTCAATGAAACCAGGTACATAATTGATCCATAATTTGTTGTTTTAAAATATATAAAAAAAATATTTAAAAAAAATTCATGCTATCTGATGATCTTTCAGGAATAATGTCCTTTAAAATTGTAACATCTACTTTGGAAAGTTCTAAAATGTTCTTGGATTGTATACTTCCAAAACTGCATGAACCCTGCATAACTAATATGTTGAACCAGATGTGATGTCACTGAATACACCATTAGGTCTGTGTCTTGGATGCCTACTCTGCGTGTGATTTCCATGCATTATGGGAGGGCAGATCAGGCTTGGAAATCATAAAACTCTTGACTTTGAATTTGAGCCTGAGATTTTGTTTTGATGTGCTGGCAGTAGTCATTGCATCAATTTAGCCACAGTGAGCAATGTGGTTGCTAATCTGAGTTACCTCATTGTTAGGGCACCACATGGAAGTGCTGGTGCTGGAGCCCTATTAGTAATCACCTTTTCCATGTTTCCATCAGTTTGTCCATCGGTTAACACTTCTAGTAACCACCTGTACACATAAATTGATGCCACCTTGTACTTGAATTGACTTTTACAGATTGCATTGTGAAAGTTCGTCTTTTTTCAGGTTCAGTTCTGATACAGCTTTTGCCCTTTTGCCATCAATTTTAAATCTCCTCTGGAGCAGAACATTGTGGCCAGCAATTTGCTGTATACATTGTCTCATATACCTGTATATTCAGTTTATGGGTTTTGTTTAATTATTTCCACATAGGATAGAGTTATGGCCCTTGACATACCATTTATGGGTTTTGTTCTATCAGCTCCACATGGGATAGAGCTATGTCCCTTGATGATTTGCTTCATATCTTCACATGGGATGTTATTTGTAACTGGCATAGCTAAAGAATGATTAAACTTACTTTCTAATATTTCTTACACCAATGTTTTGTTTATGGGTTTTGTCTTTTCAATGCCATCTGGGATAGAATTATGGCCCATTGATAATTAACTTCATGTCTTCACATGGGATGTTGCTTGTAAGCAGACCACCTCAAGAATGATTCAACATTTTTATTGCAGTTTTGGTATGGACATCATTTCATAAATCTAGGGGTGTCTTTTGGGGGTTTTATTTTATGGAGTCCATTTTATATAATTATGGCTCTTTACAATTAGCTTCATATCTTTCACATTGGATGTTGTATGTAACAGGCAGCACATAAAAGCCATTACACATAATCTGATGTCATTTGGTATATTGTCTTATAAACTTGTATGTGCCATTTATGCATTGAGTCATGTCTACTCAATTATGGACAGAGTTATGCTCCTTGTTGATCAGATTAAAGTCTTTGTATGGAAACTTGGAATATTGTTTGCAGTCAGAATAGCTGAATAAATATTCAACATATTCTGACTGAATTTGCTGAGAATATTGTCTCTAGATGTGCCTTATATAGGTTTTCTCATATACACTGGTTTGGACAGAGTTATGGCTCTTGTCAGTTAACTTATAATTTTACATTTGATGTTTTGCATCTAATCAGCATGGTTCAAGATCAATTCAACATATTTTAATGGAATTTGGTAAGAACACTGTCTCATAGATCTTTATGTGTCTTTCATGGGCTGTGTGTCATTGACTCCATTTTGGACAGTTATCCCATTTGTTCATGGGGGTCCTGAGTGGTCTAAAACGCTCTCCGTTATGGATCACTGCCATCTCACCTCTGTCTGCGTGGGTTTGAGTCTTGGATTCGGCCATTGTGGGTATGTAATAAAGCTTGCCAGTAGCTTCTTGTGAGTCGGTGGTTCTTTCTGGGGTTTTCCCGGGTTCTTCCTCCACCATTAATACTGGCCGCCATGTATAGCCTATCGTGTGCTGAAAAATGGCATTAAACCATACAACAACAACAACCATTTGTTCATTAACTTATGCATAAAACATTAGTCAGAAGAATTATCTGTGGACTAATATTAAAAAAATATATTAATCTGTGGTCCTTCTTTTTAATACTGATTCACCTTGTGTACTGATCAAATGATGATGTAGTCTGTCATTTTTATTAACACAAGAAAATACATTGTCATTCTTTTTTTTTTTTTATTTACATACACACTGAAGCGAAACTGATACATTGAAGTCATTTTTGGAGTTTCAGATAGATTGGTTATAAACAAAGTTTTCCCATATACAGTTGCAAAATGCGGAGTTTGTTCACATGGTGTAATTAACTCAGATTTGAAATTATTTAGATATGTCTTTAAGTTTTGTTCAATTTCAATTTTTGGAGGTGCAGACGAACAGACATTTTTCATTATTGAACATTGTGTACATAAGTTGTAGCCTCAATGTTTATTTTATTTATGTAGAACTCAATCCATACATGTGACCACTGCATAGAGTTAATCTCCTAAGTGACACTGAATTGGTCTGATGCTTTGAGAATATACAATTTTTTCAATAATTAATTAGACATATTAATTAATTCATTACATTATATACACTTATATATTCATGAACTCATTTTAGATTTTAGACTTGGTAGACAGAATGTGACAGCTCCTATTCGATCCAATCCAGCACTCCAACAACCTCGACCCCATACTGCCCCTATAGTTGCCAAGTGCTCAGTAAGAAACTGTGATCGCTATGGAGACCCTGCCACAGGAAATATGTGCACTGCTCACTTTGAGAACACGCAGAGATCCAAAACCACCACAGGTCAACTAAATGTTCCCCCAGTTTTACAGTGGAATGTTAGACAACAACCAACCCATCCTGTCAGTCAGAGGTTGTCCAACCCAGACTCCCAGCTGACCTTTTCTACTAGCACTAGTGCTAATGTACAGCCTTTTCTACACAGGTCAGGGACACAGGAAGATAACTTCACAGCAGCCTTGACAAACCTTGAACGGAGCCAGAAAAGCAAATCCAAGTGCATCATCCAGGGATGTTTGAATTTTGGAAGTTCTCAAAACCAAGGCCTGTGTAATGAGTGCTTCAAGACACAATTAGCACAATAAACATGTTTAATTTTAGTAGGTTTCTATGGCTGCACATTTCAGCAGAATAAAAAACTGAATTCTTGTACTAAAACAGAATGATAATAAAGTATAATTACTGACACTTCATTTAGACTAATAATGTCATTATGTTATGGCATCATTTTATGAACATTTCATTCAAATTTTCATTCATTTTTTGGATCTTGCTTATTTTAATTGGTTGAGAAAATTACAGGAATGTTAACAATTTTACAAATTTATGTAATATGCAGTTCATAATTCAATACATTTGTTGGTTTTCTAATATACTGAAAGCTGTTAAGTGTAACAGCACATGTTGTTATATTGCTTTGTATCTTGTTTTTACAATTGGTTTATAATTACATTTTCATATGGGTTACCATGGCAACAGAGAACATTTCAAATGATTAATGGATCTAAATGAAAAGAGTAAATTTACGATCTTTACTCTTTTGTAAGTTGGATCCAATTGCAAGCTGCATCTACTCAGATTTGCCGGTGCATACTGTCCCTGCAAATCCGGGTCTGTACAGTTTGTAAGATTTGGGTCTATGTTGTTTACAGTTGGACTTGACATACATCAATACAAGAGGTGGAGAATCAATACAAAACAGCAGTTAAGAATAATTGTTAGTCAGTTACCTTTTCATTCTTTAACTTACAAATTCATCTGAGACATATGTCGCAGGCACATGGACTCATCTTTGTAATTTAAAAGAAAAATCTATTGACAACACCCACTTGCCTTCTACAAATTAACACAAGGTGACATGGTTTGTAATGTCCCACCCACCTTGCTGTTTCCATGCTAATTATCTTATCCCAGCTGCATGTTCAGCATAAAGGAAACAGTTCAGATGTGTTGCCCATATATAATGAAGTACTTGTCCTTTAATAACCACTTTTTCATGAAGTTAATCAGTTGATTCGTATCTTGTCTACTTTAATATAATTTGATTGCTACACATCTGGTGTGCCATTCAGTGATATATGTTACATTGAATTCTCATTGGTGGTTATTGTTTGTTCCAGTCCAGGGTATACAGTAGCCACCAATCAGAACTTAATATAGTTTATGACTCAGGAAGTATTGGGAAAACTTCACCCAATAGTTGTTATTACATTATCTGTGAAGTAGTTACATACATGGGGAGCAAATTTTGAATGTCTCTTATTATGTTGAGATATTTAATTAATGACTAAAAGTGCCAGCAGGATAAATCAAATTAGCACAGACTCTGCGTGGGGGCAGATTTCAAACCACATAAGTTTGTCACCTTGCATTTTTATTTTTTTTTTAAATATAGACAGAGTGTGAATGTTGTCAATAGTTTTCCTTCTTTACAAAAAGTACCTTTGGCTGTGGCAGTTGTTTTACATTTGCAGTAAGTATGTTTTTGTTGTTATTCATTTCCACTCCCACACCTGGACGTTTTCTTGATGAATCTATTTCGGTCAGTAATCTGCATACTGGAAATACAATCATTACATCAACACACATAAAGGGGCACCAGCTACTACTGACATACCTTCTAAAGATGGAAAGACCATGAAGTTGATACATGTACCGATAATGTATTGTATTGTAAGCTGTGTATCTTGAATTTGTATATGTAGCACAGGTGTATTGTTTCACCTCTAGTGAGTACATACAGTATCATGGATGAGACAACAAAATCTGTAGTTATTCAAAAACATGTATCATATTTATGGATGTTTGTTTTCTTAAACTTATTTGTATGCTTACTCAGTGTTGGATTTGCGTTTGTCATTATCCCGTTTCCATTTTATGAATAATTTAGCACCAAGTCCAAATTATTTAGTCTTGTATAACTATTTAATACAACATACTTATCATATACATCATACTTATAATATATTGCATATGATCATCAGCAGTTTGTAGATATTCATACAAAATAATGAATATTTGCTATCAGTTCAAAGCACTGTAAGATACCACTGGGGGAGGGTGGTAATGTAAATTCAATAAGCCTAATGTGTATTGAATGACTTTTTTTATTATATCATTATATTATATTATTATATGGTAGAATATGATAATTTTTTATTGTGATCGTTCAAAATTCTTTCCCTGTGTAACCAATCCATGTAAACCAGGTGTTTATTGTAGTGTTACTGCGGTTTCTTGTGATGTAAATCTTGGACCTACCTTCACTTACAAATGCACGATTTACCTTTTTAAGAGTTATATCCTTGTATTTTGACAACTGTAAAAATAAATAACTAAAATATAAATTGTATAATATACTGCACAACCATGCTCCTGTGATAGTTTGTTGAGAGAGAGAGAGAGAGAGAGAGGTTAATTCCATTGATACATGTATCTGCCTACTGGTATGATGAATTCATACATTTCTGTAAGCTTAATTTACTTAATGAGAGAGAGAGCAATTCAGTAGGTTTTCACATGTAATGAATGAACACATGTTTGCATGTATTCAGGAAAAATGTTTGTCATACATATAATTCTATTACAAACACCTTTATAACCCCATTAGTAATATTCTGTATTAGCCACTGAGAAAATTCACCATCAAAGAATATGACCATATTTCCTGTCAGTGTCAAAGCTTACATGGAGAATTCAAGGCACAATGTCCCACATTTTCAAAACTTGTCTGAGGTATTTTAAAACATGTCTGTCATAGTTTAAACTTGTCTGATATTTTCTGTTTAAACTCCTAGAAGACTCATTTTTATATCACTAATACAGCAAATTTAAATTACAATGACTAATACTTGAGTCAAATAGATATTTTATAACGCTACCATGATTCCATTTTTTTTATTTGGTTTGTGCTTTAATGCACAGCAACACAACTGGGTTAGTTATTTTTAAGGCTGTCGAAGTAAAGTGCCTTGCCCAAGGACACACTAGTAGCAGGCCAGAGCTATTAGATGTCAGGTACACTATCCACTAAGCCACTGTGGCTTCATCCACATCTGATGTGCCAGCTTAAACAATTCTGACTGGTTCTTTGAATAGAAGTACTGGGGCTGCTGTGGGACAAATGCCCCACCACTTGATTTATTTTCCTGGATTTGACAGAGTCCTTATGAAGTATGTTACAAAAGAAATAAATCATACCCATTAGGTGTCACTTGTTTTAACACATGTAACAATGTACAAATAGTTATTGAATGAGTTGTTTCTGGCTTGTGCATATGAAACTCGGCAGTCTTCCTTCTGTCTTGATGTGTACACTAATGATTAATATCACATCTGCTTAAGATAATTGTACAAACTAATAATGTATGAAGATTAATTGGTGGTGACTGTTTCTCCTTATGCTCCTTATGAACATACTTGGACGTGTATTGTATCTAGTGTATTTATTCACATTCAGTCATGTATGTGACATGTTTATATCTGTCATATCAGAAACTTTTAAGGTACTTGTTGTTTTTATTGATGTGTACATAAATTAATTTAGGACTGTTCCATTTAAACATACATGGTACCCATGGATGCAGTTTTTTTTAAAAAAGTATGTCAGGGTACTTTGATTTCACATAGTTCATATTATTCTGTTTTCTGTGCGTGAGTACCCACATTAAAAGAGCCTTCCTTGGGTCCCAGGTATGTTTTACAGAAACAACCCTTAGTGAGTTTGTTTAATATTGTTCATTGTTTTGGGGGTTTTAGCATACTAGTATTGAAATCAATGGGGGGGGGTAGTGGTGAGAGTGAATAAATAAGTTAATGAAATAGTAATTTTATAGTTTTTGTACAAATTAGAACTAATTCTTCATAACTCTAGTGTTGTCATCAAAGGTGAAGTGCTCTTCTTCACTTCTTAATTTTGAACAGAATTATTGGTTTTGAGAGATTTCATCCCTCAGTAGCCTGTAGCATTGTGTCTACTGTCTTTTACTAAGAATAGTTTTTGTTTCTAATAAGGTACTTTCTGTATTTAGGTCTTCTGTCCTTTTGACCATTGGAAGGCCAGTCAAGATAGGTAAAGTGACATAACTCAAATTCTAATCCTGTGAAAATGATTAAGTCAGATCAGTTGCCTCCTTTTATATGCTTGGAAAGCTTCTTATTTCTCGTATTTTGTTTGCATTATTTTTCATTTTTATGGTGAAAATTATCCTCTTATGGGATCTTTTTCATTGTTGATATTGCAAAATAAAGTTATCTGCCTAATCAGCTTTATTGTATTTTTAGTCATAATTAGTCCATACCTGTTTTAGACCAGCTTGGGAACTAGCAAAAATGTGTCACGACAATGGCCATCTTGAAATTATTTTCACTAATTGCCATAAATGTTAGGTCATATTGATATTACTCTTTCACCAAGAGGCTAATTACAATGTCTTGGGTTGGACCGAAATGGAAATGGTGCGAGTCTGATATCTGATATAGCTACCATGGCAGCCATCTTGAAAATCTTGTCTTTTTTTTTTTTTATCCTCCAGAGCAGAATATCATATCAACATGGGGTTTCCACCAGATGTCTTGTTTGTTCTAAATGAGGTCTTGTTGGTTATAAATGAAAATGGTGCCATTCTGACAGCCAATATGTCCACCATAGAAGCTACATTGAAAATCTTGTCATTGCTGAAGAATATCATTTTCAGAAATGGTTTCAACACTAAAAGAAATGGTCTTATCTCAAAATTACTTTGGGCCAGTAGAGCAACCATCCCTTCAAGGGACTCCTGCTTATTTTGAAATTCACCCCAATACAAAGTAAAAATCTGTAGGGTGGAACTGTCAAACTCAGAACAATACAAAATCAGTTTATTAAAGGTGATTGCTTTGAACTATTTTCTCAAAATATTCATGACTTTTCTTTATAATCAAAGATAAAGAGAAGAAAAGACTTAAAACATTATGCTACTTTCAAGAGTGTAATATGAGGTTTATGCAACATGGGAAAATATTATTGTCATCAACCTCCCAGCCTCCCTTGGTTATCTATGGTACAGGACACATAGCATGCATCAAAATGCCATAAATGTATAGCTTTAATCCAATTATGAAAATGGCATGAAACCAAGGAAATATCTAAAAATTAAAAGGCTATAGTCTTTGTGATTTTTTTCATATTTAAAAATTGAATGACTTCATGTTTGATAGAGCTGCTGTTACAAATTGTCCATGATATGATTTTCTGTATTAGCATGTAGGTTATTTTACTTAACAAAATAATTCAAATTTGCATTTCAATGCACAAGAGTATGAATTAAGTCTGATTTGTATTTTTTGTGGATTTTTAAATATGTGCATAGTTCATTGTATTAAATATATTGTGGTAAATGAAAAATAAAAAATAATAATTCCAATCCATGAACCAACCGTCTTTATGTTTTATTTCTGTAATTAGAATATATACAGGGGTCACGCTACCAGGCGAAGTGGGCGAAAAAGTCGCCTGAGAAGCGTAAACGTCGCCTTCTTCTGTTAGGAAAGCGAAAACGACTTCGCCCTCTGATTTTTCGGACGTAAAATGACTGTAGATTACGTCTTTGAGATGCCCCCTCGCTGTAGCCAGTAAGTTCTGGCACTGTTGTAACCCAAGGCCAAATGTATTTACGTGGTGTTGATACCAATCAGCTTACGGCGACAAAGAAATTCTTGCACATTCACATGCAAGTTTTAAAAGCTAACTGACCATTAACCCGTTTCCGGAGCAAGATATCACTGCTTGATTTCATGAAGTTGGGCACACTGTACTATGATGAAAATATACCAAATTTTGTTTCGAAATTTAAACATCAATATGCAAATAGTAATTTGCTTTTAAAAATATGAACGGTGAAGAGCGTTTTCTAATTTCTTTCTTTTTTTAATAAATGGAGATTTTAACGGCCGTATTTGCGTATTTTCTCTATAAAATCAGTTTGAAACCGTACATGAACTTGTAATGGCGGACATCGCTGCGTATATGATATACCACTTCATTAAACTGTCTGTATTCGTAAATAATTGGGCTGATAGGTTCAGGAAAATATATAATATAATGAAAACAAAGTTTAAATATTATATGATAGGAGATTTAGCCTAAATATTTAATAATGTAGGTCAGAAATATGGAAATTTCTGTTGTGGAATTCGAAACAATGCTGCAAGGTCAAGGTTGTTTTCTGAGTTACCGTAATTAATTTTCGTGAAAATACGAAAAATATATATAGAAATGAAGCAAAATACTATTTAACCAATGCATATCGTTATTACCAGTAGGTAGGCAAATAATACAACCATAAATATGCAGTCCTATTAATGAATTTTTTTAACGAAGCAAGAAAGTGAGTAGTTATATTAAGAAAAGCCCTCCTTCTGAAAATAGATGCACTCGCACTGTGCAATACGAATTCTTTGATTTTCGGTTGGGGGTAAAAAAAGGGTCTAGTTTAGTTATATATCGACTTTAGTGCTTCAGTGTGTTGTCTATGAATAGTTTACAGTAATGTTTTATCGGGAACAATGAAATCAGGACGAAGAGTATGGTTTGAAGTCACTTGTGCATTTATTCCTATGTACATGTATTAGGGGCTGTTTCAAAGAATGCGAGAAATCTTTTTGACTGCAATTTTACACAAAACTTGTAGAAAATAAAATAATTAAGTGGTAGTTTATTAAGCATTTTTACCAACTCGCAGTTACATGACTCTAATCTTGTTACTGCTATCAGTTAAAATTAATTACAATGTATAGCTTCTGATGTGCTTTTTAAGTCATATGGCCAAAACACTGCATTTACTTCAGTTCAAACACACATATACTACAAGTATGAATAGAATGGGTATGAATATAAAATTTTTATACGCGTACAAAATATGTTGATACTAACATATAACACATATTTTTCAACTTGAAAATAAGGCATTGCTTAAAACTGTTAAAAGCATACTGAGAAATAGAGCCCATCATTAAAATAAGATAATGCAGCTATCTATATCTATATCTCTCTCTCTCTCTCTCTCTCTCTCTCTCTCTCTCTATATATATATATATATATATATATATAGTGTTTCTTGCTTTGGTCTCACTTCTCCCTGTTTAGCTCCCACTTCTCCCTGTTCTGACCATAAGGAGAAGTCACTTCTCCCTAAAATTTAAGTCTAGCTTGACCCCTGTATATATATATATATATATATATATATATATATATATATATATATATATATATTTGGTACTTGTACTTGGTTCCCATCCTCATTAGCATAATTTAAAATTCTCTATATGAACCCCAGATTCCCTTCCTTTGCCATTTATACTTGACCATGTTCACCACAGTACATAATTTTGGGTTTCTTAAATTGCTGGAGTTAATGGTCCTGTTCATTCTCTCTCTCTTCTTATTCATATAACAAAATAAATGCAGTATGTATATATGATGAACAAAGAGATTCAGGAATGATGCATGTGACATATTTACTCACACACTCATGCAAAATAGGGTTGGCATCCTGCTAATTTCTGACACAGTTGTAATGGGATAAAATGGGGTTAGGTCTGGGTGTGGTGAGAACACTGAATACAATTTCATGAATGAGATTTATTTATTTGTTAATTAAATGATGAATGAATCTGACACCATAAAGTCCGAGTAGGTTCAGCAGTATGATGCACACTGAGTTCATAAACAGATAAAAGAAAATTATATCATTTCTAACCGGAACTAATCATAAAATTATCTTCACTGCATGAATTCATAAACAGATACAAGAAAATGATATCACTTCTAAATGGAACTTACCACAAGATTATCTTCAGTGCATGAATTCATAAACAGATATAAGAAAATGATATCATTTCTAAATGGAACTAATGATAATTTTTTTTTTCAATGTGTAATCAAATGAGAATCAACATATGGAAGTCATAAACAAATATGAATGATGTATGGATCTATCACCATGGATGATCAATATAGAGAATTTACACACAACTATGAATAATGTATGGTTCATCAACAAGAAAGTTGTATGTTTTCTTGATTTTCACTCATATAGCAGTATTGAATTGTATTTTCACCCATATAGTGATACTGAATAATATTGATTCTAAAATGGAATGTGTATCATGTGGTGACTGGTCAATGATCACAATGTATTTCTGGTTCTAAAGTTCTTTTCAAATTGTCAAGGAGCAACCACACATAGACTGCTCCTTCCAGTGCAGCAGTGTAAAGAAACTCAGTATTTTGAAGTAGTTATGGCTAAAACCAATTTCCCCTACCCTACCCTATTCTACCCCACAGATAATGCTATATGTCACAACAAAAATGGATTACATTTTCATTCATATATAATGCATTGACATTAAGTTCTGTACCCACAATTCCAGTACAATCTTATCTTGAATTCCTGGAAATTCCTTTTCCCAGTAGAGTGTCAGTTCCTTTGTCACTCTTAATTTTTTCAAAAGAGGAAGACATTTTGGATTTAAACAGTAAAGTACACCTGCAGATTTGACCTTGGAAATGGAATCACACTGCATTTTCTCATGTAGTTTCAACAGTGGTTTCTTCGTGATTATGTTGGAGCTACCATCCTTACAGTACATGCTACCATGGCAGATGGATGATCAGCTCTCATTCTCTCAGGCAATGTAGGATTTCTAAAGATATTTTGAATGGAATCTAAACAATGAGAAATTGTTATTCTGCATCCCACCTGTCTGTATTGTTACAAATACGTAATTTAATTACTTGTGTGTTAATTTTAAATTCTTTTTTATTTTATTTTTGTCTCATTACATTTCATTGTAATGATTATTTTCACGGGATTTGATATCTTTGGAAGAGATATTATATTTATATAAAACATAGTATGACTCGCATAAGCATGATTTTATCTTGCTATGGTTTGTCAATTTAGTAAACACTATGCGAAAACGATTGGTTATTGCCAAGGTTATATTTTGGCCCACGTGTAATTGCATTGTTTACTGCACTATTTGATGATGAAATAGCCACGTGTTCCATTGTACACGCATGAAATGATGTCTTAGTTCAGTTTAAAAATACTCAGATCCCTGTGAAATAGTCGTATAATACATCTTCAAGAAGAAAGATATATTTCTGTTAGGTGCCGTAAAGAGTTGTATTTTTACATCTTTGGAGCTCGAGATGTTTTATCATAGATGACAGCTTGTTCAGAAGTTCATCTATTTTTTTTAGAATATAATAATTTATTCCCTGGAGAACTATACAAGTGACAAAGACATTCGATGGAAATTTATTCTAAATTGAAACATTACAAGTTGTGGTTCAAAGTGGAACTCTTGACATTCGTATAAAGGCTTCACCTGACGTCATCATCCTCCATCTTGGAATGTCATCAAGATTCGAACCTGGATTCAGTTAAAACTATTTAGTGATAGGATTGGTATGTTTTTTAATTCTAGGATAAATGTTTGGATTATCTTCACAAACTGTAAGTCCTATTTTCTATTTTCACCTTTTCGCCGTGTTTTCTAGGGAAATAAATTATTTTTGTTAAAACTAAAAATGCTTGTTGGTTTCACTCTTTTCTTTTGTTACTTTTGAACGAGCCTATACATAACAGGAGAAAATTGGGGGCTCATCTGGGATATTTGAATTTGGCTAAAATATTTCAGAAAATTGTTTTTTGAAATTTAAATTCTCCTAGTTTTAAATTCCAAGTACTATTTTATATTTTGTTTGATATCTTTAGTGAAAACAACAGGCTTTCATTCGCAATGTCATCAAAAGTGGAAAGTTTTCTTTCTAGTCCAACTCAGGAGCAGTTAGATAGTCTGAAAAAAGATGAGTTGCTTGAACTTGCCAGAAAGTACGATCTTTCTGAAGCAAAATCTTCCTTAACGAAACAAGAAATTAAAAATATTTTGATTCAATATTTGGTAGAGAAGAATGTTTTTGATAAAAGTGTTTTGGCTACGGTCAGAAAGTCGGTATCAGACTGACATAAAAGTAATGGAATTAAAAATGAAATACAAGATGGAATTGGAGATAAGGAAGCTCGAGCTTCAGAACGAAAAAGAATAAATGCAGTTACAATTACAAGAGAAGCAATTGCAATTGCAATTTGAGAAAGAGGAGAAAGAGAGACAGGAAAGAGAGAAAGATAAATGATTTGAAGAGAAGGAGAGAGAGAGAGACATGAGAGGGAGAAAGATAAGCAAATGGAATTACAGAAAGAACAAATACAATTGGAGTTTCAAAAAGAACAAATGCACGTACAGATGCAAAAGGAGAAGGATGAAAAGGAATTTCAAATTAAAAATGAAAGAAATAGAGCTGGCAAGGGAAAAGCATGATTCCACTTCACATACAAAATTCAAGTTTTGACATTACAAAAATTATTAGGTTAGTTCCCCCTTTTAGTAAAAAGGAAGTAGACAAATATTTTCCTCATTTTGAAAAAGTTGCGGAAAATTTGAAATGGCCAAGGGAGTATTGGACTCAGCTACTACAATGTGTACTAGTTGGTAAAGCTAGTGATATTTACCATTCAATGTCAGTACAACAAAGTTCTGACTGATTTGGTTAAAGAGTGTATTTTAAAAGGTTATGCGTTAGTCCCTGAGGCTTATCGGCAAAAATTCAGAAACTATAAAAAAGAAGCTGGTCAAACTTATGTTGAATTTGCTAGAGAAAAAGAACAGTTATTTAAGAGATGGTGCTTAGCCAAGAAAATTGAACATGATTATGAAAGTCTTGAACAACTTGTGTTACTTGAAGTGTTCAGAAACTGTGTCTCTAATGACATTAAGAATCATCTTGAAGAGCACAAGATTGAAACCTTGGAAAATGCTGCTCTTGCTGAAGATGAGTAATCCTTAAGTCATAAAGTTCCTGTTGCAAGCAAATCTTTCACTTGGCAGTCTACTGGTATAAAGGTGTTTCAGCCTATTACAACTCCTCCTAAAACTCAATCTGGCACAACTTCTAAAAATCAAGCTTCTGATAAACTTGATTCAAAATCCTTGTCTATTCCTATGTGTACCTATTGCAAGAAAAAGGGACACGTCATTTCTGATTGCTTCAAATTGAAATATAGACATCAGAATCAAGATAGACCTATCCCAAATGCTCTTATTTCCAAGAGGTCAAGGTCACGGTCATGTGTTGAAAGCAATACATTTGTTGGGTCTAATAAACCCCAGTCTGATTTTATTATGGAGAATTATGAACCATTCATGTCGAAAGGTTCTATATCACTCTTGGGGGATTTGGCCAATCCTATCCCTATTAAAATTTTAAGGGATACAGGAGCTTCTCAGAGTCTTTTATTATCAGGTACTTTGCCTTTTTCTGAGAAGTCTTGTTCTAATGAGAGTGTTCTC
>JAECUM010007642.1:0-51387 GCA_016617855.1 Megalonaias nervosa | reverse complement strand
TACTTGATTCATGGTGAGATTCCACTATATTGGATTCGTAGTAAGATTCTACATTGCGTGATTCATGGTAAGATTCTACCACACTTGATTCCTAGTGATATTCTACCATAATCGATTCATAGTGACATTCTACCATACTTGATTCATGGAAAGATTCTGCCATCCTTGTTTCATTGTGAGATTCTGCCATACTTTATTCATAGTAAGATTCTACCATACTTGATTCATAGTAAGATTCTACCATACTTGATTCATAGTGAGATTCTACCATAAGTGATTCATAGTGAGATTCTACCATACTTGATTCATAATGAGATTCTACCATTCTCGATTCATAGTAAGAATCTGCCATACTTTGTTCATAGTGAAATTCTAACGGACTGGATTCGTAGTACGATTCTACCATGCATGATTCATAGTGAGCTTATACCATACTTGATTCATAGTAAGATTCAACCATACTTGATTCATAGTGGGATTCTTCCATACTTGATTCATAGTGAGATTATACCATACTTAATTCATAGTGAGATCATCCCATACTTGATTCATAGTGAGATTATACACTACCTTATTCATAGTGAGATTCATACTAAGCTTCTACCATACTTGATTCATAGTGAGAATATACCATACTAGATTCATAGTAAGATTCTACCATACATGATTCCTAGTGAGATTCTACCATACTTGATTCATAGTGAGATTCTACCATACTTAATTCATAGAGAGATTCTAGCAAACTTGTTTCATAATGCAATTCCTCCATACGTGATTCATATTGAGATTCTACCATACTTGATTCATAGTGAGATTCTACAATACTTGATTCATAGTGAGATTCTACCAGACATGATTCCTAGTGAGATTCTACCATACTTGATTCATAATGAGATTCTACCATACTTGATTCGTATTAAGATTCTGCCATGCTTGTTTCATAGTGAGATTATACTATACTTGATTCATAGTGAGATTATACCATACTTGATTCATTGTGAGATTATACCATACTTGATTCATAGTGAGATTATACCATACTTGATTCATAGCGAGATTCTAACATACTTTATTCGTAGTAAGATTCCTCCATACTTGATTCATAGTAAGATTCTAAAATACTTGATTCATAGTGAGATTCTGCCATATTTGATTCATAGTGAGATTATAAAATTGTTGATTCATAGTGAGATTCTACCATACTTGATTCATAGTGAGATTATACCTTACTTCATTCATAGTGAAATTATAAAATACTTGATTCATAGTAAGATTCTAGCATACTTGATTCATAGTGAGATTATAGCATACTTGATTCATGGCGAGATTCTACCATACTTGATTCATAGTAAGATTATACCAAACTTGAATCATTGTGAGATTCATAGTAAGATTCTAAATACTGGATACGAAGTAAGATTCTACCATCCTAGATTCATAGTAAGATTCTACCACAGTTGATTCATAGTGAGATTCTACCATACTCGATTCATAGTGAGATTCTACCATACTTGATTCATCGTGAGATTCTACCGTTCTTGATTCATAGTGAGATTCTGCCATACTTTATTCATAGTGAGATTCCACCATACCTGATTCATAGTGAGATTCTACCATACTTGATTCATAGTGAGATTCTACCATACTCGTTTTATAGTTAGATTCTAAGATAATTGATTCATAGGGAGATTCTACTTTACTTTATTCATTGTAAGATTCTACCATGCTTGATTTAAATTGAGATTATACCATACTTGATTCAGAGCAAGATTCCACCATACTTGATTCATAGTGAGATTCTACCATACTTGATTCATAGTGAGATTCTACCGTACTTGATTCACAGTGAGATGTTAACATACTTGATTCATAGGGACATTATACCATCCTTTATTCATAGTGAGATTCATAGTAAGATTCTACCATACTTGATTCATAGTGAGATTATACCATACTCGATTCATAGTAAGATTCTACCATACATGATTCCAAGTGAGATTCAACCATACTTGATTCATAGTGAGATTCCACCATACTTGATTCATAATCAAATTATACCATACTTTATTCATAGTGGGATTCTACCATACTTGATTCATAGTGAGATTCTATCATATTCTAGCATACTGATTCATAGTAAGATTTGCATACTTGATTCATAGTGAGATTCTACCATACGTGATTCATGGTGAGATTCTACCATACTTCATTCAAAGTGAGATCCTACCATACCTGATTCATAATAAATATCTACCATACGTGATTCATAGTGAGATTCTACCATACTTGATTCATAGTGATTCATTGAGATCATACCATACTTCATGCATAGTGAGATTCATAGTGACTAAGATTCTACCATACTTGATTCATAGTGAGATTAGATTCTCGATTCATAGCCTACCATGCATGATTCATAGTGAGATTCTGCCATGCATGTTTCATAGGAGATTCTACCATACTTGATTCATAATAAGATTCTACCATACTTGATTCATAGTGAGATTCTACCATAAGTTTTCATAGTGAGATTCTACCATGCTTGATTCATAATGAGATTCTACCATTCTCGATTCTAGTAAGAATTCATACTTTGTTCATAGTAAGATTCTAACCTGATTTGTAGACGATTTACCATGCTTGATTCATAGTGAGCTTATACCATACTTGTTTCATAGTTATTAACCATACTTGATTCATAGTGAGATTCTACCATACTTGATTCATAGTGAGATTATACCATACTTGATTCATAGTGAGATCATCCCATACTTGATTCATAGTGAGATTATACAATACCTTCTACATACTGAGATTCATACTAAGATTCTACCATAATTGATTCATAGTGAGATCATACCATACTCGATTCATAGTAAGATTCTACCATACATGATTCCTCGTGAGATTCTACCATACTTGATTCATAGTGAGATTATACCATACTTAATTCATAGAGAGATTCTAGCAAACTTGTTTCATAATGAAATTCCTCCATACGTGATTCATAGTGAGATTCTACCATACTTGATTCATAGTGAGATTCTACAATACTTGATTCATAGTGAGATTCCACCAGACATGATTCCTAGTGAGATTCTACCATACTTGATTCATAATGAGATTCTACCATACTGGATTCGTATTAAGATTCTAGAATGCTTAAATCATAGTGAGCTATACTTGATTCATAGTGAGATTATACCATACTTGATTCATTGTAAGATTAAGATTCCATACTTGATTCATAGTGAGATTATACCATACTTGATTAATAGCGAGATTCTACCATACTTTATTCATGTAAGATTCCTCCATACTTGATTCATAGTCAGATTCTACCATACTTGATTCATAGTGAGATTCTACCATATTTGATTCATAGTGAGATTCTACTTGATTCATAGTGAGATTATAAAATACTTGATTCATAGTGAGATTATACCATACTTGATTCATAGTGAAAGATTCTCATACTTGATTCATAGTGAGATTCTAGCATACTTGATTCATACGAGATTCTACCATACTTGATTCATAGTGAGATTATACCAAACTTGATTCATTGTGAGATTCATAGTAAGATTCTACCATACTTGATTCATAGTAAGATTCTACCATACTGATTCATAGTAAGATTCTACCACATGATTCATAGTGAGATTATACCATACTCGATTCATAGTGAGATTCTACCATACTTGATTCATGGTGAGATTCTACCATTCTTGATTCATAGTGAGATTCTGCCATACTTTATTCATAGCAAGATTCTACCATACTTGATTCATAGTGACATTACACCATACTTGATTCATAGTGAGCTGATTCATAGTGAGATTCTTCCATACGTAATTCATAGTGAGATTCATACCATGATTTCTACCATATATTCATAGTAAGATTCTACCATATGATTCCAAATGAGATTCTACCATACTTGATTCATATTGAGATTACACCATACTTGATTCATAGTGCGATTGTACCATACTTGATTCACAGTGAGATTCTACCATACTTGATTCATAGTAAGATTCCAGCATACTTGATTCATAGTGAGATTATACCATACTTGATTCATAGTGAGATTCCACCATACTTGATTCATAATGAAATTCTACCATGCTTTATTCATAGTGAGATTCTACCATACTTGATTCATAGTGAGATTCTATCATGCTTGATTCATAATGAAAGTCCTCCATACGTGATTCATAGTGAGATTCTACCATACTTGATTCATAGTGAGATTCTACCATACGTGATTCATGGTGAGATTCTACCATACTTCATTCATAGTGAGATCCTACCATACCTAATTCATAATAAATATCTACCATACTCGATTGATTCTGAGGTTCTACCATACTTGATTCATAGTGAGATTATACCATACTTGATTCATAGAGAGATCATACCATACTTCATGAATAGTGAGATTATACAATACCTTATTCATAGTGAGATTCATACTAAGATTCTACCATACTTGATTCATAGTTAGATTATACCATTCTCGATTCATAGCAAGATTCTACCATGCATGATCCCTAGTGAGATTCTACCATGCTTGATTCATAGGGAGATTCTACCATACTTGATTCATAATGAAATTCTACCATACTTGATTCATAGTGAGATTCTACCATACTTAATCCATAGAGAGATTCTACAATTCTTGATTCACAGTGAGATTCTACCAGACATGATTCCTAGTGAGATTCTACCATACTTGATTCATAATGAGATTCTACCATACTGGATTCGTATTAAGATTCTAGAATGCTTAAATCATAGTGAGATTATACTATACTTGATTCATAGTAAGATTCTACCATACTTGATTCATTGTGAGATTATACCATGCTTGATTCATAGTGAGATTATACCATACTTGATTCATAGTGAAATTATTCCATACTTGATTCATAATAAGAATCTAGCATAGTTGATTCATAGTCAGATTATACCATACTTGATTCATAGTAAGATTCTACCATACTTGATTCATAGTGAGGCTCTACCAAACTCGATTTATAGTGAGATTCTACCTTTCTTCATTCATGGTGAGATTCTGCCAGCCTTACGCATAGTGAGATTCTGCCAAACTTGATTCATGGTAAGATTCTACCATACTTCATTCATAGTGAGATTCTGCCTTACTGGATTCGTTCTAAGATTCTACCATGCATGATTCATAGTGAAATTATACCATACTAGATTCATTGTAAGATTCAACCATACTTGATTCGTAGTGAGATTCTAGCATACTTGATTCATAGTGAGATTCTTCCATACTTGATTCATAGTGAAAGTATACCAAACTTGATTCATTGTGACAATAATAGTAAGATTCTACCATACTTGATTCATAGTGAGATTATACCATACTCGGTTCATAGTAAGATTCTACAATACATGATTCCTAGTGAGATTCTACCTTGCTTGATTCCAAATGAGATTCTACCATACTTGATTCATAATGAAATTCCTCCATACGTGATTCATAGTCAGATTCTACCATACTTGATTCATAGTGAGATTCTACCATACTTGATTCATAGTGAGATTCTACCATATTTGATTCATAATGAAAATCTACCAAACTTGATTCATACTGAAATTCTAAAATTATTGATTCATAGTGAGATTCTACCATACTTGATTCATAATGAAATTCTACCATACTCGATTCATAGCAAGATTCTACCATTCTTGATTCATAGTGAGATTCTACGATAAATGATTCATATTGAAATTCTGCCATACTTGATTCATAGTAAGATTCTACCATACTTCATTCATACTGTGATTCTATCATACATGATTCACAGTGAGATTGTAGAATACTTGATTCATAGTGAGATTCTTCCATACGTAATTCATAGTGAGATTCATCCATACGTGATTCATAATGAAATTATACCATACTTGATTCAAAGTGAGATTCTACAATAGTTGATTCATAGTGACATTCTACCATACTTGATTCATATTGAGATTACACCATACTTGATTCATAGTGCGATTGTACCATACTTGATTCATTGTGAGATTCTACCATACTTGATTCATAGTAAGATTCCAGCATACTTGATTCATAGTGAGATTATACCATACTTGATTCATAGTGAGATTCTACCATACTGGAGTCGTGGTGATATTCTACCATACTCGATTCATAGTGACTTTCTACCATACTTGATTCATCGTAGGATTCTGCCATCCTTGATTCATAGTGAGATTCTGAAATACTTTATTCATAGTAAGATTCTACCATACTTGATTCCTAGTAAGATTCTACCATACTTGATTCATAGTGAGATTCTACCATACCTGAATGATAGTGAGATTCTACCATACTTGATTCATAAGGAGATTCTACCATTCTCGATTCATAGTAAGAATTCTCCATACTTTATTCATAGTGAGTTTCTAACGTACTCGATTCGAGGTACGATTCTACCATGCTTGATTCTTAGTGAGCTTATACCATACTTGATTCATAGTGAGATTCTACCATACGTGATTCATAGTGAGATTTTACTATACTTGATTCATACTGAGGTCCGACCATACTTGATGCATAATCAATATCTACCATACTCGATTCATACTTAGATTCTACTATTATTGATTCATAGTAAGATTCTACCATACTTGATCCATAGTGAAATTCTAACATACTTGAATCCCACTGTCATTCTATCATACATGATTCATAGTGAGATTCTACTATACCTGATTCATAGTGAGATTCCTCCATACGTGATTCAAAATGAAATTCTAAGATACTTGATTCAGAGTGAGATAATGCCATACTCGATTCATAGTGAGATTTTATCATACTTGATTCATAGTAAGGTTCTACCATACTTGATTCATAGTGAAATTCTACCATACTCGAATCATAGTAAGATTCTACCATACATGATTCAACGTGAGATTCTACCATACTTGATTCATAGTGAGATTCTATCATACTTGATTCATATTGAGATTCGACCATACTTGATTCATCATGAAATTCTACCATACTTGATTCATAGTGAGATTCTACCATACTCGATTCATACTAAGATTCTACCATGCATGATTCATAGTGAGATTCTACCATATTTGATGCATGGTAAGATTCTATAATGCTTGATTCAAAGTGAGATTCTACCATACTTGATTCATAATGATATTCTACCATACTTGATTCATAGTGAGATTCTACCATATTTGATTCATAGTGAGATTCCACCATACCCGATTCATAGTAAGATTTTACCATCCTCGATTCATAGTGAGATTCTACCATACTCGATTCATAGTAAGATTCTACCATACTTGACGCATAGTGAGATTCTACCATTCTTGATTCATAGTGAGACTCTGCTATACTTGACTACCATACTTGATTCATAACGAAATTCTACCATACTTGATTCATAGTGAGATTCTACCATACTTGATTCATAGTGAGATTCTACCATACTTGATTCATAATGAAATTCTACCATACTTGATTCATAGTGAGATTCTTCCATACTTGATTCATTGTGAGATTCTACCGTACTCGATTCATAGTAAGATACTACCATACTTGATTCTTCGTGAGATTCTACCATACTGGATTCGTAGTACGATTCTACCATGCTTGATTCATTGTGAGATTCTACCATGCTTGATTTATATTAAGATTCTACCTTACATGATACATAGTGAGATTCTACCATACTTGGTTCATAGTGAGATTCTACAATACTTGATTCATAATGAAAATCTACCATACTTGATTCATGTTGAGATTCTACAATACATGATTCATAGTGAGATTCTACCATATTTGATTCATAATGAAATTCTAACATACTTGACTCATAGTGAAATTCTACCATACTTGATTCATAGTGAGATTCTACCATACCCGATTCTTAGTGAATTCTACCATACTTTAATCATAGTGAGATTCTACCATACTGGATTCGTACAAAGATTCTACCATGCTTGATTCATAGTGAGATTATACCAAACTTGATTCATAGTGAGATTCTACCATACTTGATTCATATTGAGATTCTACCATACTCGATTAATAGTGAGATTCTACCATACTTAATTCATGGTGAGTTTCTGCCATCCTTGATTCATAGTGAGATTTTGCCATACTTGATTCATAGTGAGATTCTATCATACTCGATTCATAGCAAGATTCTCCCATACTTGAATCATAGTAAGATTCAACCAAACGTGATTCGTAGTGAGATTCTACCATATTTGATTCATAGTGAGATTCTACCATACTTGATTCATAATGAAATTCCACCATACTTGATTCATCGTGAGATTCTACCAAACTCGATACATGGTGAGATTCCTCCATACGTGATTTATAGTGAGAAACTACCATACTTGATTCATATCAAGATTCCACCATACATGATTCATAGTGAGATTCTACCATACTTGATTCATAGTGAGATTCTACAATACTTGATTCATAATGAAATTCTACCAGATTTGATTGATAGTGAGATTCTACCATACCTGATTCATAGTGAGATTCTACCATACTTCATTCATAGTGGGATTCTACCATACTCGATTCATAGTAAGATTCTAATATATTTGATTCGTACTGAAATTCTACCATACTTGATTCATAGTGAGATTCTACTATACTGGATTCATAGTGAGATTCTACCATACCCAATTCATGGTGAGATTCACCATACTTAATTGATAATGAAAATCTACTATTCTTGATTCATAGTAAGATTCTCCCATACTTGCTACAGACTGAGACTCTACCATACTTGATTCATAATGAAATTCTACAATACTTGATTCATAATGAGATTCTACCATACTTCCTTCAGAGTGAGATTCTACCATACTTGATTCATAATGAAATTCTACCATACTTGATTCATAGTGAGATTCTACCATACTTGATTCATAGTGAGATTCTACCATACTTGATTCATAATGAAATTCTACCATACTTGATTCATAGTGAGATTCTTCCATATTTGATTCATAGTGAGATTCTACCGTACTCGATCCATAGTAAGATACTACCATACTTGATTTATAGTGAGATTCTACCATACTGGATTCTTAATAACATTCTACCATGCTTGATTCATTGTGAGATTCTACCATACTTGATTCATAGTAAGATTCTACCATGCTTGATTCATTGTGAGATTCTAGCATACTTGATTTATAATGAAATTCTAAAATACTTGATTCATAATGAAAATCTACCATACTTGATTCATAGTGAGATTCTACCATACTTGACTCAAACTGAGATTCTCCAATACTTGATTCATAATGAAATTCTACCGTACTTGATTCATAGTGTTATTCTACCATACCTGATTCATAGAGAGATTCTACCATACTTGATTCATAGTGAGATTCTACCATACTCGATTCATAGTAAGATTCTAATATACTTGATTCATAGTGAGATTCCTCCATACTGGATTCGTGGTAAGATTCTACCATGATGGAATCATAGTAAGATTATACCATACTTGATTCATAGTAAGATTCTACCATACTTGACTCATAGTGAGATCATACCCTACTTGATTCACAGTGAGTTTCATAGTAAGATTCTCACATACTTGATTCATTGTGAGATTATAACATACTTGATTCATAGTAAGATTCGACCATACATGATTCCTAGTGAGATTCTACAATATTTGATTCATAGTGAGATTCTGCCATACTTGATTCATAATGAAATTCTACCATACTTGTTTCATCCTGAGATTGTACCATACTTGATTCATAGTGAGATTCTACCATACTGGATACATAATGAAATTCCTCCAAACGTGATTCATAGTGTGATTCTACCATTCTTGATTCATAGTAAGATTCTATCATACATGATTCATAGTTAGATTCTACCATACTTGATTCATAGTGAGATTCTACCATACTTGTTTCATAGTGAGATTCTACCATGCTTGATTCATAGTGAGATTCTACAATACTCGATTCATAGTAAGATTCTACCATACTTGATTCATTGTGAGAGTCTACCATACTTGATTCATAATGAAACTCCACCATACTTGTTTCAAAGTAAGATTCTACCGTACTTGATTCATATTGAGATTCTACCATACATGATTCCTAATGAGATTCTACCATACTTGATTCCTAGTGAGATTCTACCATACTGGATTCGTATCAAGATTCAACCATGCTTATTTCATACTAAGATTCTACCATACTTGATTCATTGTGAGATTATAGCATTGTTGATTCATAGTGAGAATATACCATATTTTATTCATAGTGAGATTATACCATATTAGGTTCGTATTAAGATTCTACCATGCTTGATTCCTAGTGAGATTATACCATACTTGATTCATAGTAAGATTCTACAATACTTGATTCATACTGTGATTCCATCATACATGATTCATAGTGAGATTCTACAATACTTGATTTCTTAGTGATATTCCTCAATACGTGATTCATAATGAAATTCTACCATACTTGATTCAAAATGAGATTCTACAATACTTGATTGAAAGTGCGATTCTACCGTACATGATTCATACTGAGATTACACCATACTTGATTCATAGAGAGATTATACCATACTTGATTCAGAGTGAGATTCTAGCATACTTGATTCATAGTAAGATTTCAGCATACTTGATTCATAGTGGGATTATACCATACTTGATTCATGGTGATATTCCACTATACTGGATTCGTAGTAAGATTCTACATTGCGTGATTCATAGTAAGATTCCACCATACTTGATTCATAGTGATATTTTACCATAATCGATTCATAGTGACATTCTACCATACTTGATTCATGGAAAGATTCTGCCATCCTTGTTTCATTGTGAGATTCTGCCATACTTAATTCATAGTCAGATTCTACCATACTTGATTCATAGTAAGATTCTACCATACTTGATTCATAGTGAGATTCTACCATAAGTGTTTCATAGTGAGATTCTACCATGCTTGATTCATAATGAGATTCTACCATTCTCGATTCATAGTAAGAATCTACCATACTTTGTTCATAGTGAGATTCTAACGGACTGGATTTGTAGTACGATTCTACCATGCTTGATTCATAGTGAGCTTATACCATACTTGTTTCATAGTTAGATTCAACCATACTTGATTCATAGTGAGATTCTACCATACTTGATTCATAGTGAGATTATACCATACTTGATTTATAGTGAGATCATCCCATACTTGATTCATAGTGAGATTATACAATACCTTCTACATACTGAGATTCATACTAAGATTCTACCATACTTGATTCATAGTGAGATCATACCATACTCGATTCATAGTAAGATTCTACCATACATGATTCCTAGTGAGATTCTACCATACTTGATTCATAGTGAGATTATACCATACTTAATTCATAGAGAGATTCTAGCAAACTTGTTTCATAATGAAATTCCTCCATACGTGATTCATAGTGAGATTCTACCATACTTGATTCATAGTGAGATTCTACAATACTTGATTCATAGTGAGATTCCACCAGACATGATTCCTAGTGAGATTCTACCATACTAGATTCATAATGAGATTCTACCATACTGGATTCGTATTAAGATTCTGCCATGCTTGTTTCATAGTGAGATTATACTATACTTGATTCATAGTGAGATTATACCATACTTGATTCATTGTAAGATTATTCCATACTTGATTCATAGTGAGATTATACCATACTTGATTCATAGCGAGATTCTACCATACTTTATTCGTAGTAAGATTCCTCCATACTTGATTCATAGTAAGATTCTACCATACTTGATTCATAGTGAGATTCTATCATATTTGATTCATAGTGAGATTATAAAATTGTTGATTCATAGTGAGATTATACCATACTTGATTCATAGTGAAATTATCAAATAATTTATTCACAATAAGATTCTAGCATACTTGATTCATAGTGAGATTATAGCATACTTGATTCATGGCGAGATTCTACCATACTTGATTCATAGTGAGATTATACCAAACTTGATTCATTGTGAGATTCATAGTAAGATTCTAACATACTGGATACGTAGTAAGATTCTGCCATCCTAGATTCATAGTAAGATTCTACCACAGTCGATTCATAGTGAGATTATACCATACTCGATTCATAGTGAGATTCTACCATACTTGATTCATGGTGAGATTCTACCATTCTTGATTCATAGTGAGATTCTGCCATACTTTATTCATAGCAAGATTCTACCATACTTGATTCATAGTAACATTCTACCATACTTGATTCATAGTGAGATTCCACCATACCTGATTCATAGTGAGATTCTACCATACTGGATTCATAGTTAGATTCTAAGATAATTTATTCATAGTGAGATTCTACTTTACTTTATTCATTGTAAGATTCTACCATGCTTGATTTCTAGTGAGATTATACCATACTCGATTCATAGTAAGATTCTACCATACATGATTCCAAATGAGATTCTACCATACTTGTTTCATAGTGAGATTCCACCATACTTGATTCATAGTAAGATTATACCATACATGATTCCAAGTGAGATTCTACCATACTTGATTCATAGTGAGATTCCACCATACTTGATTCATAATGAAATTCTACCATGCTTTATTCATAGTGAGATTCTACCATACTTGATTCGTAGTGAGATTCTATCATGCTTGATTCATAATGAAAGTCCTCCATACGTGATTCATAGTGAGATTCTACCATACTTGATTCATAGTGAGATTCTACCATACGTGATTCATGGTGAGATTCTACCATACTTCATTCATAGTGAGATCCTACCATACCTAATTCATAATAAATATCTACCATACTCGATTGATTCTGAGGTTCTACCATACTTGATTCATAGTGAGATTATACCATACTTGATTCATTGTGAGATCATACCATACTTCATGAATAGTGAGATTATACAATACCTTATTCATAGTGAGATTCATACTAAGATTCTACCATACTTGATTCATAGTGAGATTATACCATTCTCGATTCATAGCAAGATTCTACCATGCATGATCCCTAGTGAGATTCTACCATGCTTGATTCATATGGAGATTCTACCATACTTGATTCATAATGAAATTCTACCATACTTGATTCATAGTGAGATTCTACCATACTTAATCCATAGAGAGATTCTACAATTCTTGATTCACAGTGAGATTCTACCAGACATGATTCCTAGTGAGATTCTACCATACTTGATTCATAATGAGATTCTACCATACTGGATTCGTATTAAGATTCTAGAATGCTTAAATCATAGTGAGATTATACTATACTTGATTCATAGTAAGATTCTACCATACTTGATTCATTGTGAGATTATACCATGCTTGATTCATAGTGAGATTATACCATACTTGATTCATAGTGAAATTATTCCATACTTGATTCATAATAAGAATCTAGCATAGTTGATTCATAGTCAGATTATACCATACTTGATTCATAGTAAGATTCTACCATACTTGATTCATAGTGAGGCTCTACCAAACTCGATTTATAGTGAGATTCTACCTTTCTTCATTCATGGTGAGATTCTGCCAGCCTTACGCATAGTGAGATTCTGCCAAACTTGATTCATGGTAAGATTCTACCATACTTCATTCATAGTGAGATTCTGCCTTACTGGATTCGTTCTAAGATTCTACCATGCATGATTCATAGTGAAATTATACCATACTAGATTCATTGTAAGATTCAACCATACTTGATTCGTAGTGAGATTCTAGCATACTTGATTCATAGTGAGATTCTTCCATACTTGATTCATAGTGAAAGTATACCAAACTTGATTCATTGTGACAATAATAGTAAGATTCTACCATACTTGATTCATAGTGAGATTATACCATACTCGGTTCATAGTAAGATTCTACAATACATGATTCCTAGTGAGATTCTACCTTGCTTGATTCCAAATGAGATTCTACCATACTTGATTCATAATGAAATTCCTCCATACGTGATTCATAGTCAGATTCTACCATACTTGATTCATAGTGAGATTCTACCATACTTGATTCATAGTGAGATTCTACCATATTTGATTCATAATGAAAATCTACCAAACTTGATTCATACTGAAATTCTAAAATTATTGATTCATAGTGAGATTCTACCATACTTGATTCATAGTGAAATTCTACCATACTCGATTCATAGCAAGATTCTACCATTCTTGATTCATAGTGAGATTCTACGATAAATGATTCATATAGAAATTCTGCCATACTTGATTCATAGTAAGATTCTACCATACTTCATTCATACTGTGATTCTATCATACATGATTCACAGTGAGATTGTAGAATACTTGATTCATAGTGAGATTCTTCCATACGTAATTCATAGTGAGATTCATCCATACGTGATTCATAATGAAATTATACCATACTTGATTCAAAGTGAGATTCTACAATAGTTGATTCATAGTGAGATTCTACCATACTTGATTCATATTGAGATTACACCATACTTGATTCATAGTGCGATTGTACCATACTTGATTCATTGTGAGATTCTACCATACTTGATTCATAGTAAGATTCCAGCATACTTGATTCATAGTGAGATTATACCATACTTGATTCATAGTGAGATTCTACCATACTGGAGTCGTAGTGATATTCTACCATACTCGATTCATAGTGACATTCTACCATACTTGATTCATCGTAGGATTCTGCCATCATTGATTCATAGTGAGATTCTGAAATACTTTATTCATAGTAAGATTCTACCATACTTGATTCCTAGTAAGATTCTACCATACTTGATTCATAGTGAGATTCTACCATACCTGAATGATAGTGAGATTCTACCATACTTGATTCATAAGGAGATTCTACCATTCTCGATTCATAGTAAGAATTCTCCATACTTTATTCATAGTGAGATTATAACGTACTCGATTCGAGGTACGATTCTACCATGCTTGATTCTTAGTGAGCTTATACCATACTTGATTCATAGTGAGATTCTACCATACGTGATTCATAGTGAGATTTTACTATACTTGACTCATACTGAGGTCCGACCATACTTGATGCATAATCAATATCTACCATACTCGATTCATACTTAGATTCTACTATTATTGATTCACAGTAAGATTCCACCATACTTGATCCATAGTGAAATTCTAACATACTTGAATCCCACTGTCATTCTATCATACATGATTCATAGTGAGATTCTACTATACCTGATTCATAGTGAGATTCCTCCATACGTGATTCAAAATGAAATTCTAAGATACCTGATTCAGAGTGAGATACTGCCATACTCGATTCATAGTGAGATTTTACCATACATGATTCAACGTGAGATTCTACCATACTTGATTCATAGTGAGATTCTATCATACTTGATTCATATTGAGATTCGACCATACTTGATTCATCATGAAATTCTACCATACTTGATTCATAGTGAGATTCTGCCATACTTGATTCATAGTGAGATTCTGCCATACCCGATTCATAGTAAGATTCTACCATACTCGATTCATAGTGAGATTGCACCATACTGAATTCCTAGTAATATTCTACCATGCTTGATTGATAGTAACATTCTGCCATACTTGATTCGTAGTAAGATTCTACCATACTTGATTCTTAGTGAGATTCAACCATACTTGATTCATAGTCAGATTATACCACACTTGATACATAATGACATTCTACTATACTTGACTCATGGTGAGAATCTACCATACCCGATTCATAATGAAATTCCTCCACACGTGATTCATAGTGAGATTCTACCATTCTCGGCTCATAGTAAGATTCTACCATACACGATTCATAGTGAGATTCTACCATGCTTGATTCATAGTGAGATTCACCATACTTGATTCATAATGAGATTCTACCATATAGATTCGTATTAAGATTATACCATGCTTGATTCATAGTGAGATTATACCATACTTGATTCATAGTGAGATTATACCATAATTGATTCATAGTGAGATTATACCATACTTGATTCATAGTGAGATTATACCATAATTGATTCATAGTGAGATTATACCATACTTGATTCATGGTTAGATTATACCATACTTGATTCATAGAGAAATTATACCATACTTGATTCATAATAAGATTCTTGCATACTTGATTCATAGTCAGATTATACCATACTTGATTCATAGCGAGATTCTACCATACTTTATTCGTAGTAAGATTCTACCAGATTTGATTCATAGTAAGATTCTACCATACTTGATTCATAGTGAGACTCTACCATTCTCGATTTATCGTGAGATTGTACCTTTCTTGATTCATGGTGAGATTCTGCCAGCCTTATTCATAGTGAGATTCTGAAAACTTGATCATAGAAAGATTCTACCATACTTGATTCACAGTGAGATTCTACCATACTTGATTCATAGTCACATTCCACCATACTCGCTTCATAGTAAGATTCTACCATATTTCATTCAAAGTGAGATTCTACCTTACTGGAATCGATGTAAGATTCTACCATGCTTGATTCATAGTGAGATTATACCATACGCTGTGCATAGTAAGATTCTACCATACATGATTCCTAGTGAGATTCTACCATACTTGATCCCAAATGAGATTCTACCATACTTGATTCATAATGAAATTCCTCCACACGTGATTCATAGTCTGATTCTACCATACTTGATTCATAGTGAGATTCTACCATACTTGATTCATAGTGAGATTCTACCATATTTGATTCATAATGAAAATCCACCAAACTTGATTCATACTGAAATTCTAAAATTATTGATTCATAGTGAGATTCTACCATACTTGATACATAGCGAAATTCTACCATACTTGATTCATAGTAAGATTCTCCCATACTTGACTCATAGTGAGATTCTACCATACATGATTCATATTGAAATTCTACCATGCTTGATCCATACTAAGATTCTACCATACTTGATTCATACTGTGATTCTATCATACATGACTCATAGTGAGATTCTACAATACTTGATTCATAGTGAGATTCCTCCATACGTGATTCATAGTCATATTCCTCCATACGTGATTCATAATGAAATTATACCATACTTGATTCAAAGCGAGATTCTACCATACTTGATTCATAGTGAGATTACACCATACTGATTCATAGTGAGATTATACCATATTTGATTCATAGTGAGATTCTACCATACTGGATTCGTATGAAGATTCTACATTGCGTGATTCATAGTAAGATTCTACCATACTTGATTCATAGTGATATTCTACCATAATCGATTCATACTGACATGATACCATACATTATTCATGGTAAGATTCTGCCATCCTTCATTCAGAGCAAGATTCTGCCATACTTTATTCATAGTAAGATTCTACCATACTTGATTCATAGTAACATTCTACCATACTTGATTCATAGTGAGATTCTATCAGACCTGATTCATAGTGAGATTCTACCATACTTGAATCATAATTAGTTTATACCATTCTCCATTCATAGTAAGACTCTACCGTACTTTATTCATAGTGAGATTCTAATGTACTGGATTCGTACTATCATTCTACCATGCTTGATTCATATTGAGCTTATACCATATTTGATTCATGGTAAGATTCTACCATACTTGATTCATAGTGAGATTCTGCCATACTTGATTCATAGTGAGATTATACCATACTTGATTCATAGAGAGATCATACCATTCTTGATTCATAGAGAGATTATACAATAAATTATTCATAATGAGATTGATACTAAGATTGCACCATACTTGATTCATAGTGAGATTATAGCATACTCGATTCATAGTAAGATTCTACCATGCTTGATTCATAATGAAATTCTACCATACTTGATTCATAGTGAGATTGTACCATTCTTAATTCATAGAGAGATTCCAGCATACTTGTTTCATAATGAAATTCCTCCATACGTGATTCATAGTGAGATTCTACCATGCTTGATTCATAGTGAGATTCTACAATATTTGATTCATATTGCGATTCTCCTATACTTGATTCATAGTGAGATTCTACCATACGTGATTCATAGGGAGATTCTACCATACATGATTCATAGTGAGATTCTACCATTCTTGATTCATAATTAAAATCTACCATACTTCATTCATACTGAGATTCTAAAATTATTCATTCATAATGAGATTCTACAATACTTGATTCATAGTGAAATTCTACCAATGTCGATTCATAGTAAGATTCTACCATACTTGATTCATATCGAGATTCTACCACACATGATTCATAATGAAATTCTAACATACTTGATTCATAGTAAGATTCTACCATACTTGATTCGAACGGTGATTCTATCATATATGATTCATAGTGAGATTCTACCATACTTGATTCATAGAGAGATTCCTCCTTACGTGATTCATAGTGAGATTCCTCCATACGTGATTCATAATGAAATTATACTATACTTGATTCATAGTGAGATTCTAGCATACTTGATTCAAAGTGAGATTCTACCATACTTTATTCATAGTGAGATTATGCCATACTTGATTCATAGTGAGATTATACCATACTTGATTCATAATGAGACTATACCATACTTGATTCAAAGTTATAGTCTACCATTCTGGATTTGTTGTAAGATTCTACATTGCCTGATTCATAGTAAGATTCTACCATACTTGACTCATAGTGAGATTCTACCATTCTCGATTCATAGTGACATTCTACCACGCTTGATTCATGGTAAGATTCTGCCATCCTTGATTCATAGTGAGATTCTGCCATACTTGGTCCATAGTAAGATTCTACCATACTTGATTCATAGTAAGATTCTACCATTCTTGATTCAAAGTGAGATTCTGCCATACCTGATTCATAGTGAGATTCTACCATACTTGATTCATAATGAGATTCTACCATACTCGATTCATAGTACGATTCTACCATACTGTATTCATAGTAATATTCTATCATACTGGATCCATAGTACGATTCTACCATACTTGATTCTTAGTGAGATTATACCATACTTGATTCATAGTCAGATCATACCATACTTGATTCCTAGTGAGATTATACCATACTTGATTCATAGTCAGATCACACCATACTTGATTCATAGTGAGATTATACCATACTTTATTCATAGTGAGATTCATAGAACGATTCTACCAAACTTGATTCATAGTGAGATTATACCATACTCGATTCATAGTACGATTCTACCATACATGATTCCTAGAGATATTCTACCATGCTTGATACATACGGAGATTCTACCATTCTTGATTCAGAATGAAACTCTACCATACTTGATTCATAGCGAGATTCTACCATACTTAATTCACAGTGAGATTCTACCATACTTAAGTCATAGTGAGATTCTACCACACTTGTTTCATAGTGAAAGTCCTAGATACGTGATTCATAGCAAGATTCTACCATACATGATTCCTAGTCAGATTCTACTATACTTGATTCATAGTGAGATTCTACCATACTTGATTCATGGTGAGATTCTACCATACTCGATTCATAGCAAGTTTCTACCATTTTTGATTCATAGTGAGATTCTACCAGACATGATTCATAGTGAGATTCTACCATTCTTGATTCATAGTGAGATTCCTCTCATACGTGATTCATAGTGAGATTCCTCTATACGTGATTCATAATGAAATTCTACCATACTTGACTCATCTTGAGATTGTGCCATACTGGATGCATAGTGAGAGTCTACCATACATGATTCATATTGAAATTCTACTATACTTGATCCATAGTAAGATTCTACCATACATGATTCATACTGTGATTCTATCATACATGACTCATAGTGAGATTCTACAATTCTTGATTCATAGTGAGATTCCCCAATACGTAATTCATAGTGAGATTCCTCCATACGTGATTCATAAAGAAATTATACCATACTTGATTCAAAGTGAGATTCTACAATACTTGATTCAAAGTGAGATTCTACCATACTTGATTCATAGTGAGATTACACCATACTTGATTCATAGTGAGATTATACTATATTTGATTCATAGTGAGATTCTACCATACTGGATTCGCAGTAAAGATTCTACATTGCGTGATTCATAGTAAGATTCTACCATACTTGATTCATAGTGATATTCTACCATAATCGATTCATAGTGATATTCTACCATATTTGATTCATGGTAAGATTCTGCCATCCTTGATTCATAGTGAGATTCTGCCATACTTTATTCATAGTAAGATTCTACCATACTTGATTCATAGTAAGATTCTACCATACTTGATTCATAGTGAGATTCTACCATACCTGATTCATAGAGGGATTCTACCATACTTGATTCATAATGAGATTCTACCATTCTCCATTCATAGTAAGAATCTACCATACTTTATTCATAGTGAGATTGTAATGTACTGGGCTCGTAGTACGATTGTACCATGCTTAATTCATATTGAGCTTATACCATACTTGATTCATAGGAAGATTCTATCATACTTGATTCATAGTGAGATTCTACCATACTTGATTCATAGTGAGATTCTACCATTCCTTATTCATAGAGAGATCATACCATACTTGATTCATAGTGAGATTATACAATACCTTATTCATAATGAGATTGATACTAAGATTCTACCATACTTGATTCATAGTGAGATTATAGCATACTCGATTCATAGTAAGATTCTACCATACTTAATTCATAATGAAATTCTACCATACTTGATTCATAGTGAGATTCTACCATACTTAATTCATAGAGAGATTCTAGCATACTTGTTTCATAATGAAATTCCTCCATACGTGATTCATTGTGAGATTGTACCATATGAGATTCATAGTGAGATTCTACAATACTTGATTCATATTGAGGTTCTACCATACTTGATTCATAGTGAGATTCTACCATACTTGATTCATAGTGAGATTCCACCATACTTGATTCATAATTAAATTCTACCATACTTGATTCATAATGAAATTCTACCATACCTGATTCATAGTGACATTCTACCATATTTTATTCATAGTAAGATTCTTCCATACTTCATTCATAGTGAGATTCTACCATACTTGATTCATAGTGAGATTCTACCATTCTTGATTCGTAGTAAGATTATACCACACATGATTCATAGTGAGATTATACGATACTTGATTAATTCTGAGATTCATAGTAAAATTCTACCATACATGATTCCTAGTTAGATTTTACCTTACTTGATTCAAAGTGAGATTCGACCATACTTGATTCATAATGAAATTCTACCATACTTTATTCATACTGAGATTCTACCATACTTGATTCATAGTGAGACTCTACCATACGTGATTCATAGGGAGATTCTACCATACTTGATTCATAGTGAGATTCTACCATTCTTGATTTCATAATGAAAATCTACCACACTTCATTCATACTGAGATTCTAAAATTATTCATTCATAATGAGATTCTACCATACTTGATTGATAGTGAAATTCTACCATTGTTGATTCATAGTAAGATTCTACCATACTTGATTCTTATCGATATTCTACCATACATGATTCATAATGAAATTCTACCATACTTGATTCATAGTAAGATTCTACCATACTTGATTCATACTGTGATTCTACCATATATGATTCATAGTGTGATTCTACCATACTTGATTCATAGTGAGATTCCTCTTTAAGTGATTCATGGTGAGATTCCTCCATACGTGATTCATAATGAAATTATACTATACTTGATTCATAGTGAGATTCTACCATACTTGATTCAGAGTGAGATTCTACCATACTTGATTCATAGTGAGATTATACCAAACCTGATTCATAGTGAGAATATACCATACCTGATTCATAATGAGATTATACCATACTTGATTCAAAGTTAGATTCTACCATACTGGATTCCTTGTAAGATTGTACAGTGCCTGATTCATAGTAAGATTCTACCATACTTGACTCATAGTGAGATTCTACCATACTCGATTCATAGTGACATTCTACCACGCTTGATTCATGGTAAGATTCTGCGATCCTTGATACTGAGATTCTGCCATACTTGGTCCACAGTAAGATTCTACCATACTTGATTCATAGTAAGATTTTACCATACTTGATTCATAGTGAGATTCTGCCATAACTGATTCATAGTGAGATTCTACCATACTTGATTCATAATGAGATTCTACCATACTCGATTCATAGTAAGATTCTACCATACTTTATTCACAGTGAGATTCTACCGTACCTGATTCGTAGTACGATTCTACCATGCTTGATTCATAGTGAGATTATACCATACTTGATTCATAGTAAGATTCTATCATACTGGATCCATGGTGAGATTCTCCCATACTTGATTCATAGTGAGATTATGAGATACTTGATTCATAGTAAGATCATACCATACTTGATTCATAGTGGGATTATACCATACTTTATTCATAGTGAGATTCATAGAAAGATTCTACCATACTTGATTCCTAGTGAGATTATACCATACTCGATTCATAGTACGATTCTACCATACATCATTCCTAGAGATATTCTACCATGTTTGATACATACGGAGATTCTACCATTCTTGATTCAGAATGAAATTCTACCATACTTGATTCATAGCGAGATTCTACCATACTTAATTCACAGTGAGTTTCTACCATACTTAAATCATAGTGAGATTCTACCATACTTGTTTCATAATGAAATTCCTCCTTACGTGATTCATAGCAAGATTCTACAATACATGTATCCAAGTCAGATTCTACCATACTTGATTCATAGTGAGATTCTACCATACTTGATTCATAGTGAGATTCTACCATACTCGATTCATAGCAAGTTTCTACCATTTTTGATTCATAGTGAGATTCTACCAAACATGATTCATAGCGAGATTTTAAGATTCTTGATTCATAGTGAGATTCATGCATACGTGATTCATAGTGAGATTCCTCTATACGTGATTCATAATGAAATTCTACCATATTTGACTCATTTTGAGATGCTGCCATACTGGATCCATAGTGAGATTCTACCATACATGGTTGATATTGAAATTCTACCATACTTGATCCATAGTAAGATTCTACCATACTTGATTCATACTGTGATTCTATCATACATGACTCATAGTGAGATTCTACAATATTTGATTCATAGTGGGATTCCTCCATACGTGATTCATAGTGAGATTCCTCCATACGTGATTCATAATGAAATTATACCATTCTTGATTCAAAGTGAGATTCTACAATACTTGATTCAAAGTGAGATTCTACCATACTTGATTCATAGTGAGATTACACCATACTTGCTTCATAGTGAGATTATACCATATTTGATTCATAGTGAGATTCTATCTTACTGGATTCGTAGTAAGATTCTACATTGCGTGATTCATAGTAAGATTCTACCATACTTGATTCATAGTGATATTCTACCATAATCGATTCATAGTGACATTCTACCATACTTGATTCATAGTAAGATTCTGCCATCCTTGATTCATAGTGAGATTCTGCCATACTTTATTCATAGTAAGATTCTACCATACTTGATTCATAGTAAGATTCTACAATGCTTGATTCATAGTGAGATTCTACCATTCTTGATTCATAGCGAGATCATACCATACTTGATTCATGGTGAGATTATAGAATCCCTTATTCATAATGGGATTGATACTAAGATTCTACCATACTTGATTCATAGTGAGATTATAGCATACTCGATTCATAGTAAGATTCTACCATACTTGATTCGTAATGAAATTCTACCATACTTGAATCATAGTGACATTGTACCATACTTAATTCATAGAGAGATTCTAGCATACTTGTTTCATAATGAAATTCCTCCATACGTGATTCATAGTGAGATTCTACCATACTTGATTCATAGTGAGATTCTACAATACTTGATTCATATTGAGATTCTACCATGCTTGATTCATAGTGAGATTCTACCATACTTAATTCATAGTGAGATTCTACCATACTTAATTCATAATGAAATTCTACCATACTTGATTCATAATGAAATTCTACCATACCTGATTCATAGTGACATTCTACCATGCTTTATTCATAGTAAGATTCCTCCATACTTCATTCATAGTGAGATTCTACCATACTTGATTCATAGTGAGATTCTACCATTCTTGATTCATAGTAAGATTATACCACACATGATTCATAGTGAGATTATACCATACTTGATTCATTCTGAGATTCATAGTAAAATTCTACCATACATGATCCCTAATTAGATTTTACCATACTTGATTCATAGTGAGATTCGACCATACTTGATTCATAATGAAATTCTATCATACTTTATTCATACTGAGATTCTACCATACTTGATTCATAGTGAGATTCTACCATATGTGATTCATAGGGAGATTCTACCATACTTTATTCATAGTGAGATTATACCATACTTGAACCATAGTGAGATTATACCATACTTGATTCATAATGAGATTATACCATACTTGATTCAAAGTTAGATTCTATCATACTGGATTCGTTGTAAGATTCTACATTGCCTGATTCATAGTAAGATTCTACCATACTTGACTCATAGTGAGATTCTACCATTCTTGATTTCATAATGAAAATCTACCACACTTCATTCATACTGAGATTCTAAAATTATTCATTAATAATGAGATTCTACCATACTTGATTCATAGTGAAATTCTACCATACTTGATTCATAGTAAGATTCTACCATACTTGATTCATATCGAGATTCTACCATACATGATTCATAATGAAATTCTACCATACTTGATTCATAGTTAGATTCTACCATACTTGATTCATACTGTGATTCTATCATATATGATTCATAGTGAGATTCTACCATACTTTATTCATAGTGAGATTCCTCCTTACGTGATTCATAGTGGGATTCCTCCATACGTGATTCATAATGAAATTATACTATACTTGATTCATAGTGAGATTCTACCATACTTGATTCAAAGTGAGATTCTACTATACTTGATTCATAGTGAGATTATACCATGCTTGATTCATAGTGAGATTATACCATACCTGATTCATAATGAGATTATACCATACTTGATTCAAATTTAGATTCTATCATACTGGATTCAATGTAAGATTCTACATTGCCTGATTCATAGTAAGATTCTACCATACTTGACTCATAGTGAGATTCTACCATACTCGATTCATAGTGACATTCTACCACGCTTGATTCATGGTAAGATTCTGCCATCCTTGATTCATAGTGAGATTCTTCCATACTTGGTCCATAGTAAGATTCTACCATACTTGATTCATAGTAAGATTCTACCATACTTGATTCATAGTGAGATTCTGCCATACCTGATTCATAGTGAGATTCTTCCATACTTGATTCATAATGAGATTCTACCATACTCGATTCATAGTAAGATTCTAAAATACTCTATTCATAGTGAGATTCTACCGTACGGGATTCGTAGTACGATTCTACCATGCTTGATTCATAGTGAGATTATACCATACTTGATTCATAGTAAGATTCTATCATACTGGATCCATAGTGAGATTCTACCATACTTGATTCATAGTGAGATTATACCATACTCGATTCATAGTACGGTTCTACCATACATGATTCCTAGAGATATTCTACCATGCTTGATACATACGGACATTCTACCATTCTTGATTCAGAATGAAATTCTACCATGCTTGATTCATAGCGAGATTCTACCATACTTAATTCACAGTGAGATTCTACCATACTTAAATCATAGTGAGATTCTACCATTCTTGTTTCATAATGAAATTCCTCCATACGTGATTCATAGCAAGATTCTACCATACATGATTCCAAGTCAGATTCTACCATACTTGATTCATAGTGGGATTCTACCATACTCGATTCATAGCAAGTTTCTACCATTTTTGATTCATAGTGAGATTCTACCAAACATGATTCATAATGAGATTCTACTATTCTCCATTCATAGTAGGAATCTACCTTACTTTATTCATAGTGAGATTCTAATGTACTGGATTCGTAGTACGATTCTACCATGCTTGATTCATATTGAGATTCTACCATACTTGATTCATAGTGAGAATCTACCATTCTTGAATCATAGAGAGATCATACCATACTTGATTCATAGTGAGATTATACAATACCTTATTCATAATGAGATTAATAATAAGATTCTACCATACTTGATTCATAGTGAGATTATAGCATACTTGATTCATAGTAAGATTCTACCATACTTGATTCATAATGAAATTCTACCATACTTGATTCATAGTGAGATTGTACCATACTTAATTCATAGAGAGATTCTAGCATACTTGTTTCATAATGAAATTCCTCCATACGTGATTCATAGTGGGATTCTACCATACTTGATTCACAGTGAGATTCTACAATACTTGATTCATATTGAGATTCTACCATATTTGATTCATAGTGAGATTCTACCATTCTTAATTCATAATGAAATTCAGCCATATTTGATTCATAATGAAATTCAACCATACCTGTTTCATAGTGACATTCTACCATACTTTATTCATAGTAAGATTCTTCCATACTTCATTCATAGTGAGATTCTAACATACTTGATTCATAGTGAGATTCTACCATTCTTGATTCATAGTAAGATTATACCACATATGATTCATAGTGAGATTATACCATTCTTGATTCATTCTGAGATTCATAGTAAAATTCTACCATACATGATTCCTAGTTAGATTTTACCATACTTGATTCATAGTGAGATTCGACCATACTTGATTCATAATGAAATTCTACCATACTTTATTTATACTGAGATTCTACCATACTTGATTCATAGTGAGATTCTTCCATACGAGATTCATAGGGAGATTCTACCATACTTGATTCATAGTGAGATTCTACCATTCTTGATTCATAATGAAAATCTACCATACTTCATTCATACTGAGATTCTAAAATTATTCATTCATAATGAGATTCTACCATACTTGATTCATAGTGAAATTCTACCATTGTCGATTCATAGTAAGTTTCTACCATACTTGATTCATATCGAGATTCTACCTTAGATGATTCAGAATGAAATTCTACCATACTTGATTCATAGTAAGATTCTACCATACTTGATTCGTACTGTGATTCTATCATGTATGATTCATTGTGACATTCTACCATACTTGATTCATAGTGAGATTCCACCTTACGTGATTCATAGTGAGATTCCTCCATACGTGATTCATAATGAAATTATACTATACTTGATTCATGGTGAGATTCTAAAATACTTGATTCAAAGTGAGATTCTACCATACTTAATTCACAGTGAGATTCTACCATACTTAAATCATAGTGAGATTCTACCATATTTGTTTCATAATGAAATTTCTCCATACGTGATTCATAGCAAGATTCTACCATACATAATTCCAAGTCAGATTCTACCATACTTGATTCATAGTGAGATTCTACCATACTTGATTCAATGTGAGATTCTACCATACTCGATTCATAGCAAGTTTCTACCATTTTTGATTCATAGTGAGATTCTACCAAACATGATTCATAGTGAGATTCTACGATTCTTGATTTATAGTGAGATTCATCCATACGTGATTCATAGTGAGATTCCTCTATACGTGATTCATAATGAGATTCTACCATACTTGACTCATTTTGGAATTCTACCATACTTGATCCATAGTAAGATTCTACCATACTTGATTTATACTGTGATTCTATCATACATGACTCATAGTGAGATTCTACAATACTTGATTCATAGTGAGATTCCTCCATACGTGACTCATAATGAAATTATGCCACACTTGATTCAAAGTGAGATTCTACAATACTTGATTCAAAGTGAGATTCTACCATACTTGGTTCATAGTGAGATTACACCATACTTGATTCATACTCAGATTATACCATATTTCATTCATAGTGAGATTCTACCATACTGGATTCGTAGTTAGATTCTACATTGCGTCATTCATAGTAAGATTCTACCATACTTGATTCATAGTGATATTCTACCATAATCGATTCATAGTGACATTCTACCATACTTGATTCATAATAAGATTCTGCCATCCTTGATTCAAAGTGAGATTCTGCTATACTTTATTCATAGTAAGATTCTACCATACTTGATTCATAGTAAGATTCTACCATACCTGATTCATAGTGTGATTCTACCATACCTGATTCATAGTGAGATTCCACCATACTTGATTCATAATGAAATTCTACCATTCTCCATTCATAGTAAGAATCTACAACACTTTATTGATAGTGAGATTCTAATGTACTGGATTCGTAGTACGATTCTATCCTGCTTGATTCATATTGAGCTTATACCATACTTGATTCATAGTAAGATTCTACCATACTTGATTCATAGTGAGATTCTACCATACTTGATTCATTGTGAGATTCTACCATTCTTGATTCATAGAGAGATCATACCATACTTGATTCATAGTGAGATTATACAATACCTTATTCATAATGAGATTGATACTAAGATTCTACCATACTTGATTCATAGTGAGATTATAGCATACTCGATTCATAGTAAGATTCTACCATACTTGATTCATAATGAAATTCTACCATACTTGATTCATAGTGAGATTGTACCATACTTAATTCATAGAGAGATTCTACCATTCTTAATTCATAATGAAATTCTACCATACTTGATTCATAATGAAATTCTACCATACCTGTTTCATAGTGACATTCTACCATACTTTATTCATAGTAAGATTCTTCCATACTTCATTCATAGTGAGATTCTAACATACTTGATTCATAGTGAGATTCTACCATTCTTGATTCATAGTAAGATTATACCACACATGATTCATAGTGAGATTATAAGATACTTGATTCATTCTGAGATTCATAGTAAAATTCTACCATACATGATTCCTAGTTATATTTTACCAAACTTGATTCATAGTGAGATTCGACCATACTTGATTCATAATGAAATTCTACCATACTTTATTCATACTGAGATTCTACCATACTTGATTCATAGTGAGATTCTACCAAACGTGATTCATAGGGAGATTCTACCATACTTGATTCATAGTGAGATTCTACCATTCTTGATTCATAATGAAAATCTACCATACTTCATTCATACTGAGATTCTAAAATTATTCATTCATAATGAGATTCTACCATACTTGATTCATAGTGAAATTCTACCATTGTCGATTCATAGTAAGATTCTACCATACTTCATTTATATCGAGATTCCACCATACATGATGCATAATGAAATTCTACCATATTTGATTCATAGTAAGATTCTACCATACTTGATTCATACTGTGATTCTATCATATATGATTCATAGTGAGATTCTACCATACTTGATTCATAGTGAGATTCCTCCTTACGTGATTCATAGTGAGATTCCTCCATACGTGATTCATAATGAAATTATACTATTCTTGATTCATAGTGAGATTCTACCATACTTGATTCAAAGTGAGATTCTACCATACTTTATTCATAGTGAGATTATACCATACTTGATTCATAGTGAGATTATACCATACTTGATTCATAATGAGATTATACCATACTTGATTCAAAGTTAGATTCTACCATACTGGATTCGTTGTAAGATTGTACAGTGCCTGATTAATAGTAAGATACTACCATACTTGACTCATAGTGAGATTCTAACATTCTTGATTTCATAATGAAAATCTACCACACTTCATTCATACTGAGGTTCTAAAATTATTCATTCATAATGAGATTCTACCATACTTGATTCATAGTGAAATTCTACCATTGTCGATTCATAGTAAGATTCTACCATACTTCATTCATATCGAGATTCTACCATACATGATTCATAATGAAATTCTACCATACTTGATTCATAGTAAGATTCTACCATACTTGATTCATACTGTGATTCTATCATATATGATTTATAGTCAGATTCTACCATACTTGATTCATAGTGAGATTGCTCCTTACGTGATTCATAGTGAGATTCCTCCATACGTGATTCATAATGAAATTATACTATACTTGATTCATAGTGAGATTCTACCATACTTGATTCAAAGTGAGATTCTACCATACTTGATTCATAGTGAGATTATACCATACTTGATTCATAGTGAGATTATGCCATACCTGATTCATAATGAGATTATACCATACTTGATTCAAAGTTAGATTCTACCATACTGGATTCCTTGTAAGATTCAACATTGCCTGATTCATAGTAAGATTCTACCATACTTGACTCATAGTGAGATTCTACCATACTCGATTCATAGTGACATTCTACCACACTTGATTCATGGTAAGATTCTGCCATCCTTGATTCATAGTGAGATTCTGCCATCCTTGGTCCATAGTAAGATTCTACCATACTTGATTGATAGTAAGATTCTACCATACTTGATTCGTAGTGAGATTCTGCCATACCTGATTCATAAAGAGAATCTACCATACTCGATTCATAGTAAGATTCTACCATACTTTATTCATAGTGAGATTCTACCGTACGGGATTCGTAGTACGATTCTACCATGCTTGATTCATAGTGAGATTATACCATACTTGATTCATAGTAAGATTCTATCATACTGGATCCATAGTGAGATTCTACCATACTTGATTCATAGTGAGATTATACCATACTTGATTCATAGTCAGATCATACCATACTTGATTCATAGTGAGATTATACCATACTTTATTCATAGTGAGATTCATAGAAAGATTCTACCATACTTGATTCATAGTGAGATTATACCATACTCGATTCATAGTACGATTCTACAATACATGATTCCTAGAGATATTCTACCATGCTTGATACATACGGACACACTACCATTCTTGATTCAGAATGAAATTCCACCATACTTGATTCATAGCGAGATTCTACCATACTTAATTCACAGTGAGATTCTACCATACTTAAATCATAGTGAGATTCCACCATACTTGTTTCATAATGAAATTCCTCCATATGTGTTTCATAGCAAGATTATACCATACATGAATCCAAGTCAGATTCTACCATACTTGATTCATAGCGAGATTCTACCAAACTTGATTCATAGTGAGATTCTACCATACTTAAATCATAGTGAGATTCCACCATACTTGTTTCATAATGAAATTCCTCCATATGTGTTTCATAGCAAGATTATACCATACATGAATCCAAGTCAGATTCTACCATACTTGATTCATAGTGAGATTCTACCATACTTGATTCATAGTGAGATTGTACCATACTCGATTCATAGCAAGTTTCTACCATTTTTGATTCATAGTGAGATTCTACCAAACATGATTCATAGTGAGATTCTACCATTCTTGATTCATAGTGAGATTCATGCATACGTGATTCATTGTGAGATTCCTCTATACGTGATTCATAATGAAATTCTATCATACTTGACTCATTTTGAGATGCTGCCATACTGGATCCATAGTGAGATTCTACCATACATGGTTGATATTGAAATTCTACCATACTTGATCCATAGTAAGATTCTACCATACTTGATTCATACTGTGATTCTATCATACATGACTCATAGTGAGATTCTACAATATTTGATTCATAGTGGGATTCCTCCATACGTGATTCATAGTGAGATTCCTCCATACGTGATTCATAATGAAATTATACCATACCTGATTCAAAGTGAGATTCTACAATACTTGATTCAAAGTGAGATTCTACCATACTTGATTCATAGTGAGATTACACCATACTTGATTCATAGTGAGCTTATACCATATTTGATTCATAGTGAGATTCTATCATACTGGATTCGTAGTAAGATTCTACATTGCGTGATTCATAGTAAGATTCTACCATACTTGATTCATAGTGATATTCTACCATAATCGATTCATAGTGACATTCTACCATACTTGATTCATAGTAAGATTCTGCCATCCTTGATTCATAGTGAGATTCTGCCATACTTTATTCATAGTAAGATTCTACCATACTTGATTCATAGTAAGATTCTACCATACTTGATTCATGGTGGGATTCTACCATACCTGATTCATAGTGAGATTCTATCATACTTGATTCATAATGAGATTCTACCATTCTCCATTCATAGTAAGAATCTACCATACTTTATTCATAGTGAGATTGTAATGTACTGGATTCGTAGTACGATTCTACCATGCTTGATTCATATTGAGCTTATACCATACTTGATTCATAGTAAGATTCTACCATACTTGATTCATAGTAAGATTCTACCATACTTGATTCATAGTGAGATTCTACCATTCTTGATTCATAGCGAGATAATACCATACTTGATTCATGGTGAGATTATACAATACCTTATTCATAATGGGATTGATACTAAGATTCTACCATACTTGATTCATAGTGAGATTATAGCATACTCGATTCATAGTAAGTTTCTACCATACTTGGTTCATAATGAAATTCTACCATACTTGAATCATAGTGAGATTGTACCATACTTAATTCAGAGAGAGATTCTAGCATACTTGTTTCATAATGAAATTCCTCCATACGTGATTCATAGTGAGATTCTACCATACTTGATTCATAGTGAGATTCTACAATACTTGATTCATATTGAGATTCTACCATGCTTGATTCATAGTGAGATTCTACCATACTTGATTCATAGTGAGATTCTACCATACTTAATTCATAATGAAATTCTACCATACTTGATTCATAATGAAATTCTACCATACCTGTTTCATAGTGACATTCTACCATACTTTATTCATAGTAAGATTCTTCCATACTTCATTCATAGTGAGATTCTAACATACTTGATTCATAGTGAGATTCTACCATTCTTGATTCATAGTAAGATTATACCACACATGATACATAGTGAGATTATACCATACTTGATTCATTCTGAGATTCATAGTAAAATTCTACCATACATGATTCCTAGTTAGATTTTACCATACTTGATTCGTAGTGAGATTCGACCATACTTGATTCATAATGAAATTCTACCATACTTGATTCATAGTGAGATTCTACCATTCTTGACTCATAATGAAAATCTACCAAACTTCATTCATGCTGAGATTCTAAAATTTTTCATTCATAATGAGATTCTACCATACTTGATTCATAGTGAGATTCTACCATACGTGATTCATAGGGAGATTCTACCATACTTGATTCATAGTGAGATTCTACCATTCTTGACTCATAATGAAAATCTACCATACTTCATTCATGCTGAGATTCTAAAATTATTCATTCATAATGAGATTCTACCATACTTGATTCATAGTGAAATTCTACCATTGTCGATTCATAGTAAGATTCTACCATACTTGATTCATATCGAGATTCTACCATACATGATTCATAATGAAATTCTACCATACTTGATTCATAGTAAGATTCTACCATACTTGATTCATACTGTGATTCTATCATATATGATTCATAGTGAGATTCTACCATACTTTATTCATAGTGAGATTCCTCCTTACGTGATTCATAGTGAGATTCCTCCATACGTGATTCATAATGAAATTATACTATACTTGATTCATAGTGAGATTCTACCATACTTGATTCAAAGTGGGATTCTTACCATACTTTATTCATAGTGAGATTATACCATACTTGATTCATAATGAGATTATACCATACTTGATTCAAAGTTAGAATCTACCATACTGGATTCAATGTAAGATTCTACATTGCCTGATTCATAGTAAGATTCTACTATACTTGACTCATAGTGAAATTCTTCCATACTCGATTCATAGTGACATTCTACCACGCTTGATTCATGGTAAGATTCTGCCATCCTTGATTCATAGTGAGATTCTGCCATACTTGGTCCATAGTAAGATTCTACCATACTTGATTCATAGTAAGATTCTACCATACTTGATTCATAGTGAGATTCTGCCATACCTGATTCATAGTGAGATTCTACCATACTTGAGTCATAATGAGATTCTACCATACTCGATTCATAGTAAGATTCTACCATACTTTATTCATACTGAGATTCTACCGTACGGGATTCGTAGTACGATTCTACCATGCTTGATTCATAGTGAGATTATACCATCCTTGATTCATAGTAAGATTCTATCATACTGGATCAATAATGAGATTATACCATACTATATTCATAGTGAGATTCATAGAAAGATTCTACCATACTTGATTCATAGTGAGATTATACCATACTCGATTCATAGTACGATTCTACCATACATGATTCCTAGAGATATTCTACCATGCTTGATACATACGGACATTCTACCATTCTTGATTCAGAATGAAATTCTACCATACTTGATTCATAGCGAGATTCTACCATACTTAATTCACAGTGAGATTCTACCATACTTAAATCATAGTGAGATTCTACCATACTTGTTTCTTACTGAAATTCCTCCATACGTGATTCATAGCAAGATTCTACCATACATGATTCCTAGTCAGATTCTACCATACTTGATTCATAGTGAGATTCTACCATACTTGAGTCATAGTGACATTGTACCATACTCGATTCATAGCAAGTTTCTACCATTTTTGATTCATAGTGAGATTCTACCAAACATGATTCGTAGTGAGATTCTACCATTCTTGATTCATAGTGAGATTCCTCCATACGGTATTCATAGTGAGATTCCTCTATATGTGATTCATAATGAAATTCTACCATACTTGACTCATTTTGAGATTGTGCCAAACTGGATGCATAGTAAGATTCTACCATACTTGATTCATAGTGAGATTCTACAATGCTTGATTCATAGTAAGATTCTACCATACTCTATTCATAGTAAGATTCTAACATACATGACTCTTAGTGAGATTCTGCCATACTTGATTCATATTGAGATTCTATCATACTTGATTCCTAGTGAGATTCTACCAAACTTGATTCATAGTAAGATTCTACCATACATGATTACTAGTGAGATTCTAAAATACTTGATTCATTGTGAGATTCTACCATACTTGGTTGATAGTAAGAATCTACCATACATGATTCATAGTGAGATTCTTCCATACCTGATTCATAGTAAGATTCTACCATTCTTGATTCATAGTGTGATTCTACCTTACTTCATTCATAGTGAGATTATACCATATTTGATTCAGAGTCAGAGTATGCCATACTTGATTCATTGTCAGATTATACCATACTTCATTCATAGTAAGATTCTAGCATACTGGATTCATATTGAGATTATACCATACTTGATTCATAGTGAGATTCTACCATACTTGATTCATGGTGAGATTCTGCCATCCTTGATTCATAGTGAGATTCTGCCATACTTGATTCATAGTAAGATTCTTCCATACTTGATTCATAGTAAGATTCTAGCATACTTGATTCAAAGTGAGATTCTATCATACCTGATTCATAGTGAGATTCTACCATACTTGATTCATAGTGAGATTCTACCTTACTCGTTTCACAGTAAGATTCTACCATACTTCATTCATAGTGAGATTCTACCGTACTGGATTCGTAGTACGATTCTACCATGCTTGATTCATAGTGAGATTATACCATACTTGATTCATAGTAAGATTCTACTATACCTGATTCATAGTGAGATTCTGCCATACTTGATTCATAGTGAGATTACACCATACTTGATTCATAGTGAGATTATACCATACTTGATTCGTAGTGAGATTTATAGTAAGATTCTTCCATACTTGGTTGACAGTGAGATTATACGATACTCGATTCATAGTAAAATTCTGCCATATATGATTCCTAGTGAGATTCTACCATACGTGATTCATAATGAAATTCTACCATACTTGATTCATTGTAAGATTCTACCATACTTGATTCCTAGTTAGATTCTACCATACTTGTTTCATAATGAAATTCTTCCATGCGTAATTCATAGTGAGATTCTGCCATGCTTGATTCATAGTAAGATTCTACCAAACATGATTCCTAGTCAGATTCTACCATACTTGATTGATAGTGCGATTCTACCATACTCGATTCATAGCAAGATTCTACCACCCTTGATTCATAGTGAGATTCTACCATACATGATTTATATTGAAATTCTACCATACTTGATTCATAGTAAGATTCTACCATACATGATTCATAGTGAGAATCTACCATACATCATTCATAGTGAGATTCCTCCGTACTTGATTCATAGTGAGATTCCTCCGTACGTGATTCATAATGAAATTCTACCATGCTTGATTCATAGTGAGATTCTACCACACTCGATTTATAGTAAGATTCCACCATACATGATTCCTAGTGGGATTCTGCCATTATTGATTCATAGTTAGATTCTTCCATACTTGATTCATAGTGAGATTCTACTATACTTGATTCAAAGTGAGATTCTACCATACTTGATTCATAGTGAGATTCTACCATACCCGATCCATTGTAAGATTCTACCATATCCGATTCATAGTGAGATTCTACCATACTGGAATCCCAGTAAGATTGTACCATGCTTGATTGATAGTAAGATTCTACCATGCTTGATTCAAAGTGAGATTCTACCATACTTGATTCGTAGTATTATTCTACGATACATGATTCCTAGTGAGATTCTACCATACTTGATTCATAGCGAGATTCTACCATACTTGATTCATAATGAAATTCTACCATTCTTGATTCATAGTGAGATTCTTCCATACCCGATTCATAATGAAATTCCTCCATACGTGATTCATAGTGAGATTCCACCATACTCGGTTCATTGTAAAATTCTACCATAGATGATTCATAATGAGATTCTACCATACTTTATTCATACTATACTTGATTCATAGGAAGATTCTACCATACTTGATTGATGGTGAGATTATACCATACGTGATTCAGAACGAAATTCTACCATACTTGACTCATAGTGAGATTCTACCATACTTGATTCATAGTGAGATTCTACCATACTTGATTCACAATGAAATTCTACCATTCTTGATTCATAGTGAGATTCTACCATACCTGATTCATAGTGAGATTCTTCCTTACTTGATTCATAGTGAGATTCTACCATACTCGATCCATAGTAAGATTCTACCATACTTGATTCATAGTGAGATTCTACCATAATGGATTCGTATTAAGAGTCTACCATACTTGATTCATAGTGAGATTCTACCATGCTTGATTCATAGTAAGATTCTACCATTCTTGATTCATAGTGAGATTCTACCATACTTGATTCATAGTGAGATTATACAAAACTTGATTCATAGTGAGATTCATGGTAAGATTCTACCATACTTGATTCATAGTGAGATTATACCATACCTTATTCATAGTGAGATTCTTCCATACATGATTCCTAGTCAGATTCTACCATACTTGATTCATAGTGAGATTCTATCATACTTGATTCATAAACACAATCTACAATACTTGATTCATAGTGAGATTCTACCATACTCGATTCATAGTGAGATTCTACCTTACTTGATTCATAGTGAGATTCTACCATACTTGGTTCATAGTAAGATTCTACCATTCTTCATTCCTCCTTACGTGATTCACAGTAAGATTCTAACGCACTTGATTCATGGTGAGATTCTACCAAACTTGATTCATAGTGAGATTCTACCATACATGATTCATAAGGAGATTCTACCATACTCGATTCATAGTGACATTCATCGTAAGACTCTACCGTACATGATTCGTAATCAGATTCTACCATACTTTATTTATAGTGAGATTCTACCATACATGATTCATAGTGAGATTCTACCATACTTAATTCATAGTAAGATTCTACCATACTTCATTCATAGTGAGATTCTACCATACTTGATTCAGAGTGAGATTCTACCATACTTGATTCATAGTGAAATTCTACCATACTTCATTCATTATGAAATTCTACCATACTTCATTCATAGTGAAATTCTACCATACTTGATTCATAGTGAGATTCTACCATACTTGATTCATAGTGAGATTCCTCCATACGTGATTTACAGTTAGATTCTACCATACTTGATTCATAGTGAGATTCTTCCATACTTGATTCATGGTGGTATTCGATCATACATGATTCATAGTGAGATTCTACCATACTCGATTCATAATGAGATTCATAGTAAGATTCTACCATGCATGATTCATAATCATATTCCGCCATACATGATTCATAATCAGATTCTACCATTCATGATTCATAGTGAGATTCTTCCTAACATGATTCATAGTGAGATTCTGCCGTACTCGATTCATCGTGAGATTGATAGTAAGATTCTACCATACACGATTCATAATAAGATTCTACCAGACTTTATTCATAGTGAGATTCTACCATACATGATTCATAATGAGATTCTACCATACTTGATTCATAGTAAGATTCTACCATACTTGATTCATAGTGAGATTCTACCATACTTGATTCATATTAAGATTCTACCATACATGATTCATAGTGAGATTTTAGCATACTTTATTCATAGTGAGATTCTACCATACTTTATTCAGAATGAAATTCTACCATACTTGATTCATAGTGAGGTTCTACCATTCTCGATTCATAGTGAGATTCCTCCTTACGTGATTCATAGTGAGATCCTACCAGACTTGATTGAGAGTAAGATTCTATCATACATGCTTCATAATGAGATTCTACCATACTTGTTTCATTGTTAGATTCTACCATTCTTGATTCATAATGAAATTCTACCATGCTTAATTCATAGTGAGATTCTACCATACTTAATTCATAGTGAGATTCTACCGTACTTGATTCATAGTGAGATTCTACCATTCGTGATTCATAGTTAGATTCTACCATACTTGATTCATAGTGAGAGTCTACCATACTTGATTCATAGTGAGATTCTACCATACTTGATTCATAGTCAGATTCTACTATACGTGATTAATAGTTAGATTCTACCATACTTGATTCAAAGTAAGATTCTACCATACTTGATTCATAGTGAGATTCTACCATACATGTATCTTAGTGAAATTCTACCATTCTTGATTCATAGTGAAATTCTACCATACTTGATTCATAGTGAGATTCTACCAGACTCGATTCATATTGATATTCTACCATACTTGATTCATGGTGAGATTCTACCATACTTGATTCATAGTAAGATTCTACCATATATGATTCATAATGAAATTTTACCATACTTGATTCATAGTGAGATTCTACCATACTTGATTCATAGTGAGATTCCTCCATACGTGATTCATAGTGAGAGTCTACCATACTTGAGTCTTAGTGGGATTCTACCATACATGATTCATAGTGAGATTGTACCATACTTTTTTCATAGTGAGATTCTACCATACTTGATTCATGATGAAAATCTACCATGCTTGATTCATAGTGAGATTGTACCATACTTGGTTCATAGTGAGATTCTACCATACTTGATTCATAGTGAGATTCTACCAAACATGATTCATCGTGAGATTCTACCATACATGATTCCTAGTGAGATTCTACCATACTTGATTCCTAGTGAGATTCTGCCATACATGATTCATAGTGAGATTCTACCATACTTGATTCATAATAAGATTCTACCATACTTGATTCATAGTGAGATTCTACCATACTTGATTCATAGTGAGATTCTACCATATTTGATTCATTGTGAGATTCTACCACACTTGGTTCAAAGGAAGATTCTACCATACTTGATTCATAGTAAGATTCTACCATACATGATTCGTTATGAGATTCTACCATACTTGATTCATAATGAAATTCTACCATACTTGATTCATAGTGAGATTCTACCATTTTTGATGAAGATTCTACCATACTTGATTCATAGTGAGATTCTACATATTTGACTCATAGTGAGAATTCTACCCTACTTCGATTCATAGTGAGATTTTACCATACTTGATTCATAGTGAGATTCTACCATACATACTTGATTCATAGTGAGATTCTACCATACTTGATTCATTCTAGATTCTATTCATATTTCTACCATACTTCATTCATAGTGAGATTCTACCATACTCGATTAATAGTGAGATTCTACCATACTTAATTCATGGTGAGATGCTGCCATCCTTGATTCATAGTGGGATTCTGCCATACTTGATTCATAGTGAGATTCTACCATACACGATTCATAGCAAGATTCTGCCATACTTGAATCATAGTAAGATTCAACCATACTTGATTCATCATGAAATTCCACCATAGATTCATAGTGAGACCATACTTGATTCATAGCAAGATCTACCATACATGATTCATAGTGAGATTCTACCATACTTGATTCATAGTGAGATTATACCACTGATTTATTCGAGTGACAAAGTAAGATTCACCATGATTCATCATGCAGCTTCTACATGAGATTACATGATTTATAATTTTTGAATGGAACTTCCCGTCGAAGGACAGCTACAGCTGTCAACGAACGTATATGTGACCGACACAATCAGTGTAAGATTGCTTGCGTGATAGGAGAACAATCTTATGAACATTGAACGTGTTGTACTGTCTGAAAGATTTACAGCAAGATAAGTTGGACTTTACTGAATTTAATGATTAATGACTCCAAAATAAGAAATCTGTCTCTGCATATTTTATACATATTACACATTATATAACTAGTTGTCTTCCACAGAGAGAGAGAGAGAGAGAGAGAGAGAGAGAGAGAGAGAGAGAGAGAGAGAGAGAGTGGTTTCAGATTTTGGTGAATAATTCAACTCCTTCTATACCTCATGACTTTAAACATTTTTACCCGCACGACACACGCTAGTGTATGCTGTATGGCTACACTTTAGGCAGTAAAACTAGTTCTAACGCGAGCGTGAAGTGGCTAGCGTCCTTGTTGAAATACAATTACTATAATAATTAATTCCACAGAAATAAGCGGAGACACCGGCAAGAACATAGCCACCGCAGGCGCAGATAATGTCGTTTTTGTTTCATAGTGAGATTCTACCATACTGGATCCGTAGCAAGATTCTACCATGCTGGATTCATATTAAGAATCTACCATACTTGATTCATAGTGAGATTCTGCCATACTCGATTAATAGTGAGATTCTACCATACTTAATTCATGGTGAGATGCTGCCATCCTTGATTCATAGTGAGATTCTGCCATACTTGATTCATAGTGAGACTATACCATACTTGATTCATAATGAAAATCTACCAAAATTTATTCATAGTGAGATTCTACCATACTTGATTCATAGTGAGATTCTACAATACTTGATTCATAATGAAATTCTACCATACTTGATTGAGAGTGAGATTCTACCATACCTGATTCATAGTGAGATTCTACCATACTTGATTCATAGTGAGATTCTACCACACTCGCTTCATAGTATGATTCTACCATACATGATCCATAGTGAGATTCTACAATTCTTGATTGATAGTGAGATTCTACTATACTGGATTCATAGCGAGATTCTCCCACACCCAATTCATAGTGAGATTCACCATACTTAATTGATAATGAAAATCTACTATACTTTATTCATAGTAAGATTCTCCCATACTTGCTTCAGAGTGAGGCTCTACTATACTTGATTCATAATGAAATTCTACCATACTTGATTCATCCTGAGATTCTACCATACTTGCTTCAGAGTGAGATTCTACCATACTTGATTCATAATGAAATTCTACCATACTTGATTCATAGTGAGATTCTACTATGCTTGATTCATAGTGAGATCTTTCCATATTTGATTCGTAGTAAGATTCTACCATACGTGATTCAAATTGAGGTTAAACCACACTTGATTCATGGTGAGATTCTACCATACTTGATTCATAATGAGATTCTACAATACTTGATTCATAATGAAATTCTACCATACTTGATTGATAGTGAGATTCTACCATACCTGATTCATAGTGAGGTTCTGCCATACTTCATTCATAGTGAGATTCTACCATACTAGATTCATAGTAAGATTCTAAGATACTTGATGGATACTGAAATTCTACCACACTTGATTCATAGTGAGATTCTACTATACTGGATTCATAGTGAGATTCTACCATACCCAATTCATAGTGAGATTCTCCATACTTAATTGATAATGAAAATCTACCATACTTGATTCATAGTAAGATTCTCCCATACTTGCTTCAGAGTGAGACTCTACCATACTTGATTTATAATGAAATTCTACCATACTTGATACATAGTGAGAAACTACCATACTTGCTTCAGAGAGAGATTCTACCATACTTGATTCATAACGAAATTCTACCATACTTGATTCATAGTGAGATTCTACCATACATGATTCATAGTGAGAATCTACCATACTTGATTCCTAATGAAATTCTACCATACTTGATTCATAGTGAGATTCTTCCATACTTGATTCATGGTGAGATTCTACCGTACTCGATCCATAGTAAGATACTACCATACTTGATTCATCGTGAGATTTTACCATACTGCATTCGTATAAGATTCTACCATGCTTGTTTCATTGTGAGATTCTACCATACTTGATTCATAGTAAGATTCTACCATACATGATACATAGTGAGATTCTACAGTACTAGATTCATAATGAAAATCTACCATGCTTGATTCAAAGTGAGATTCTACAATACATGATTCATAGTGAGATTCTACCATATTTGATTCATAATGAAATTCTAACACACTTGACTCAAAGTTAGATTCTACCATGCTTGATTCATAGGGAGATTCTACAATACTTGATTCATAATGAAATTTACCATACTTGATTCATAGTGAGATTCTACCATACCCGATTCATAGTAAGATTCTCCCATACTTGAATAATAGTGAGATTCTACCATGGTGGATTCGTACTAAGATTCTACCATAATTGATTCATAGTGAGATTATACCAACCTTGATTCATAGTGAGATTCTACCATACTTGATTCATATTGAGATTCTGCCATACTTGATTCATAGTGAGATTATACCATACTTTATTCATTGTCAGATTATACCATACTTGATTGATAGTGAGATTATACCATACCTGATTCCTTGTGAGATTCATAGTAAGATTCTACCATTCTTGATTTATAGTGAGATTATCCCATACTTGATTCAGAATGAGATTCTACAATTTTTGATTCATAACGAAATTCTAACATACTTCATTCATAGTGAGATTCTACCGTACTTGAATCATAGTGAGATTCTACCATACTTGATCCATAATGATATTCCTCCATAGGTGATTCATAGTGAGATTCTACCATACATGATTCATTGTGACATTCTACCATACTTGATTCATAGTAAGATCCTACCATACTTGATTCATATTTAGATTGTGCCATATATGATTCCTAGCGAGATTCTACCACACTTGATATATAGTGAGATTCCGCCATACGTGACTCATAGTGAGATTCCTCCATACGTGATTCAAAATGAAATTCTAGCATACTTGATTCATAGTGAGATTCTACCATCCTCGATTCATAGTAAGATTTTACCATACTTGATTGATAGTGAGATTCTACCATACTCGATTGATAGTAAGATTCTAAATGCATGATTCATAGTGAGATTCTACCATACTTGATGCATGGTAACATTCTATAATGCTTGATTCATAGTGAGATTCTACCATACTTGATTCATAATGATATTCTACCATACTTGATTCATAGTGAGATTCTACGATATTTGATTAATAGTGAGATTCCACCATACCCGATTCATAGTAAGATTTTACCATACTCGATTCATAGTGAGATTCTACCATAGTCGATTCATAGTAAGATTCTACCATACTTGACGCATAGTGAGATTCTACCATTCTTGATTCATAGTGAGACTCTGCCATACTTGACTCATAACGAAATTCTACCATGCTTGATTCATAGTGACATTGTAACATACTTGATTCATAGTGACATTCAACCTTACTCGATTCATAGTAAGATTCTACCATACATGATTCATAGTAAGATTCTACCATACTTGATGCATAGTGAGATTCTACCATGCTTGATTGATAGTGAGATTCTACCATACTCGATTCGTAGTAAGATTCAACCATGCTTGATTCCTAGAGAGATTCTACCATACTTGATGCATAGTGACATTCTACTATGCTTGATTGATAGCGAGATTCTACCATACACGATTCATAGTGAGATTCTACCATACATGATTCCTACTGAGATTCTACCATACTTGATTCATAGTGATATTCTACCATACTTGATTCATAATGAAATTCTACGATACTTGACTCATAGTGAGATTCTATCATACCAGATTCATAATGAAATTCCTCAACACGTAATTCATAGTGAGATTCTACAATACTCGCTTCATAGTAAGATTCTACCATACACGATTCATAGTGAGATTCTGCAATACTTGTTTGATAGTGAGATTCTGCTATACTGAATTCATCGTGAGATTCACCATACCTAATTGATAATGAAAATCTACTATACTTGATTCATAGTAAGATTCTCCGATACTTGCTTCAGAGTGAGACTCTACTATACTTGATTCATAATGAAATTCTATCATACTTGATTCATAGTGAGATTCTACCATACTTGATTGATAGTGAGATTCTACCATACTTGATTCATAATGAAATTCTACCATACTTGATTCATTGTGAGATTCTTCCATACTTGATTCATAGTAAGATTCTTGCATACTTGATTCATAGTGAGATTCTACTATGCTTGATTAATAGTGAGATTCTAAAATATTTGATTCATAGTAAGATTCTACCATACTTGATTCATAGTGAGATTCTTCTATACTGGATTCATAGTGAGATTCTACCATACCCAATTCATAGTGAGATTCACCATACTTAATTGATAATGAAAATCTACTATACTTGATTCATAGTAACATTCTCCCATACTTGCTTCAGAGTGAGACTCTACCATACTTGATTCATCATGAAATTCTACCATACTTGATTCATACTGAGATTCTACCATACTTGCTTCACAGAGAGATTCTACCATACTTGATTCATTATGAAATTCTACCATACTTGATTCATAGTGAGATTCTACCATACTTGATTCATAGTGAGATTCTACCATACTTGATTCATAATGAAATTCTACCATACTTGATTCATAGTGGGATTCTTCAATTCTTCATTGATGGTGAGATTCTACCGTACTCGATTCATAGTAAGATAGTACCACACTTGATTCATCGTGAGATTCTACCATTCTGGATTCGTAGTACGATTCTACTATGCTTGATTCATTGTGAGATTCTACCATACTTGATTTATAGTAAGATTCTACCATACATGATACATAGTGAGATTCTACCATACTTGATTCATAGTGAGATTCTAGAATACTTGATTCATAATGAAAATCTACCATACTTGATTCGTAGTGAGATTCTACAATACATGATTCATAGTGAGATTCTACCATATTTGATTCATAATGAAATTCTACCATACTTGATTCATAGTGAGATTCTACAAAACTTGATTCATAATGAAATTTGCCATACTTGATTCATAGTGAGATTCTACCATACCCGATTCTTAGTGAGATTCTACCATACTTTAATCATAGTGAGATTCTACCATACTGGATTCGTACAAAGATTCTACCATGCTTGATTCATGGTGAGTTGATACCAACCTTGATTCATAATGAGATTCTACCATACTTGATTCATATTAAGATTCTACCATACTCGATTAATAGTGAGATTCTACCATACTTAATTCATGGTGAGTTTCTGCCGTCCATGATTCATAGTAAGATTTTGCCATACTTGATTCATAGTGAGATTCTACCATACTCGATTCATAGCAAGATTCTCCCATCCTTGAATCATAGTAAGATTCAACCATACGTGATTCGTAGTGAGATTCTACCATATTTGATTCAAAGTGAGATTCTACCATACTTGATTCATAATGAAGTTCCACCACACTTGATTCATCGTGAGATTCTACCAAACTCGATACATGGTGAGATTCCTCCATACGTGATTTATACTGAGAAACTACCATATTTGTTTCATATCAAGATTCCACCATACATGATTCATAGTGAGATTCTACCATACTTGATTTATTCTGAGATTCTACCATACTTGATTGATAATGAAAATCTACCACACTTGATTCATAGTGAGATTCTACCATTCTTGATTCATAGTGAGATTCTACAATACTTGATTCATAATGAAATTCTACCATATTTGATTGATAGTGAGATTCTACCATACCTGATTCATAGTGAGATTTGACCATACTTCATTCATAGTGAGATTCTACCATACTCGATTCATAGTAAGATTCTAATATATTTGATTTGTACTGAAATTCTACCATAATTGATTCATAGTGAGATTCTACTATACTGGATTCATAGTGAGATTCACCATACTTAATTGATAATGAAAATCCACTATTCTTGATTCATAGTAAGATTCTTCCATACTTGCTACAGACTGAGACTCTACCATACTTGATTCATAATGAAATTCTACAATACTTGATTCATAATGAGATTCTACCATACTTCCTTCAGAGTGAGATTCTACCATACTTGATTCATAATGAAATTCTACCATACTTGATTCATAGTGAGATTCTACCATACTTGATTCATAGTGAGATTCTACCATACTTGATTCATAATGAAATTCTACCATACTTGATTCATAGTGAGATTCTTCCATACTTGATTCATAGTAAGATTCTACCATGCTTGATTCATTGTGAGATTCTACCATACTTGATCCATAATGAAATTCCTCCACAGGTGATTCATAGTGAGATTCTACTATACATGATTCATAGTGACATTCTACCATACTTGATTCATAGTGAGATTCTACCATATTTGATTCATAATGAAAATCTACCATACTTGATTCATAGTGAGATTCTACCATACTTGATAGATAGTGAGATTCTACCATACTTGATTCATAGTGAGATTCTACCATACTCGATTGATATTAAGTTTCAACAATACTTCATTCATAATGAGATTCTACCAAACATGATTCATAATTAAATTCTACCATACTTGGTTCATAGTAAGATCCTACCATACTTGATTCATATTTAGATTGTGCCATATATGATTCCTAGCGAGATTCTACCATACTTGATTCATAGTGAGATTCCTCCATACGTGATTCATAGTGATTTTCCTCCATACGTGATTCAAAATGAACGTCTAGCATACTTGATTCATAGTTAGATTCTGCCATACTCGATTCATAGTAAGATTCAACCATACTTGATTCATAGTGAGATTCTGCCATACTCGATTCATAGTAAGATTCTACCATACATGATTCAGAGTGAGATTCTACCAAATTTGATGCATGGCAAGATTCTACCATACTTGATTCATAATGATATTCTACCATACTTGATTCATAGTGAGATTCTACCATATTTGATTCATAGTGAGATTCTACCATACCCGATTCAAAGTAAGATTTTATCATACTCGATTCATAGTAAGATTCTACAATACTTGACGCATAGTGAGATTCTACCATACTAGATTCATAGTGAGATTCTGCCATACTTGACTCATAATGCAATTCTACCATACTTGATTCATAGTGAGACTCTGCTATACTTGACTCAAAACGAAATTCTACCATACTTGATTCATAGTGACATTCTAACATACCTGATTCATAGTGAGATTCTACCTTACTCGATTCATAGTAAGATTCTACCATACATGATTCATAGTGAGATTCTACTATACTTGATTCATAGTGAGATTCCACCATACTTGATTCATAATGAAATTCTATCATACCTGATTCCTAGTGACATTCTACCATGCTCGATTCATGGTGAGATTCCTCCATGGGTGATTTGTAGTGAGATTATACCATACTTGATTCATAGCAAGATTCCACCATACATGATTCATAGTTAAATTCTAGCATACTTGATTTATAATGAAATTCTAAAATACTTGATTAATAACGAAAATGTACCAAACTTGATTCATAGTGAGATTCTACCATACTTGATTCAAACTGAGATTCTCCAATACTTGATTCATAATGAAATTCTACCGTACTTGATTCATAGTGTGATTCTACCATACCTGATTCATAGAGAGATTTTACCATACTTGATTCATAGTGAGATTCTACCATACTCGATTCATAGTAAGATTCTAATATACTTTATTCATAGTGAGATTCCTCCATACTGGATTCGTGGTAAGATTCTACCATGCTTCAATCATAGTAAGATTATACCATACTTGATTCATAGTAAGATTCTACCATACTTGATTCATAGTGAGATTATAACCTACTTGATTCGCAGTGAGTTTCATAGTAAGATTCTCACATACTTGATTCATAGTGAGATTATACCATGCTTGATTCATAGTAAGATTCGACCATACATGATTCCTAGTGAGATTCTACAATATTTGATTCATAGTGAGATTCTGCCATCCTTGATTCATAATGAAATTCTACCATACTTGGTTCATCCTGAGATTGTACCATACGTGATTCATAGTGAGATTCTACCATACTGGATACATAATGAAATTCCTCCAAACGTGATTCATAGTGTGATTCTACCATTCTTGATTCATAGGAAGATTCTGTCATACATGATTCATAGTGAGATTCTACCATACTTGATTCATAGTGAGATTCTACCATACTTGTTTCATAGTGAGATTCTACCATGCTTGATTCTTAGTGAGATTCTACCATACTCGATTCATAGTAAGATTCTACCATACTTGATTCATTGTGAGATTCTACCATACTTGATTCATAATGAAACTCCACCATACTTGTTTCATAGTAAGATTTTACCGTACTTGATTCATAGTGAGATTCTACCATACATGATTCCTAATGAGATTCTACCATACTTGATTCATAGTGAGATTCTACCATACTTGATTCATAATGAAATTCTACCATACTTGATTCATTGTGAGATTCTTCCATACTTGATTCATAGTAAGATTCTTGCATACTTGATTCATAGTGAGATTCTACTATGCTTGATTAATAGTGAGATTCTAAAATATTTGATTCATAGTAAGATTCTACCATACTTGATTCATAGTGAGATTCTTCTATACTGGATTCATAGTGAGATTCTACCATACCCAATTCATAGTGAGATTCACCATACTTAATTGATAATGAAAATCTACTATACTTGATTCATAGTAACATTCTCCCATACTTGCTTCAGAGTGAGACTCTACCATACTTGATTCATCATGAAATTCTACCATACTTGATTCATACTGAGATTCTACCATACTTGCTTCACAGAGAGATTCTACCATACTTGATTCATTATGAAATTCTACCATACTTGATTCATAGTGAGATTCTACCATACTTGATTCATAGTGAGATTCTACCATACTTGATTCATAATGAAATTCTACCATACTTGATTCATAGTGAGATTCTTCAATACTTCATTCATGGTGAGATTCTACCGTACTCGATTCATAGTAAGATAGTACCACACTTGATTCATCGTGAGATTCTACCATTCTGGATTCGTAGTACGATTCTACCATGCTTGATTCATTGTGAGATTCTACCATACTTGATTTATAGTAAGATTCTACCATACATGATACATAGTGAGATTCTACCATACTTGATTCATAGTGAGATTCTACAATACTTGATTCATAATGAAAATCTACCATACTTGATTCATAGTGAGATTCTACAATACATGATTCATAGTGAGATTCTACCATATTTGATTCATAATGAAATTCTACCATACTTGATTCATAGTGAGATTCTACAAAACTTGATTCATAATGAAATTTGCCATACTTGATTCATAGTGAGATTCTACCATACCCGATTCTTAGTGAGATTCTACCATACTTTAATCATAGTGAGATTCTACCATACTGGATTCGTACAAAGATTCTACCATGCTTGATTCATAGTGAGATTATACCAACCTTGATTCATAGTGAGATTCTACCATACTTGATTCATATTAAGATTCTACCATACTCGATTAATAGTGAGATTCTACCATACTTAATTCATGGTGAGTTTCTGCCGTCCATGATTCATAGTAAGATTTTGCCATACCTGATTCATAGTGAGATTCTACCATACTCGATTCATAGCAAGATTCTCCCATACTTGAATCATAGTAAGATTCAACCATACGTGATTCGTAGTGAGATTCTACCATATTTGATTCAAAGTGAGATTCTACCATACTTGATTCATAATGATGTTCCACCACACTTGATTCATCGTGAGATTCTACCAAACTCGATACATGGTGAGATTCCTCCATACGTGATTTATACTGAGAAACTACCATATTTGTTTCATATCAAGATTCCACCATACATGATTCATAGTGAGATTCTACCATACTTGATTTATTCTGAGATTCTACCATACTTGATTGATAATGAAAATCTACCACACTTGATTCATAGTGAGATTCTACCATTCTTGATTCATAGTGAGATTCTACAATACTTGATTCATAATGAAATTCTACCATATTTGATTGATAGTGAGATTCTACCATACCTGATTCATAGTGAGATTTGACCATACTTCATTCATAGTGAGATTCTACCATACTCGATTCATAGTAAGATTCTAATATATTTGATTTGTACTGAAATTCTACCATAATTGATTCATAGTGAGATTCTACTATACTGGATTCATAGTGAGATTCACCATACTTAATTGATAATGAAAATCCACTATTCTTGATTCATAGTAAGATTCTTCCATACTTGCTACAGACTGAGACTCTACCATACTTGATTCATAATGAAATTCTACAATACTTGATTCATAATGAGATTCTACCATACTTCCTTCAGAGTGAGATTCTACCATACTTGATTCATAATGAAATTCTACCATACTTGATTCATAGTGAGATTCTACCATACTTGATTCATAGTGAGATTCTACCATACTTGATTCATAATGAAATTCTACCATACTTGATTCATAGTGAGATTCTTCCATACTTGATTCATAGTGAGATTCTACCGTACTCGATCCATAGTAAGATACTACCATACTTGATTCATCGTGAGATTCTACCATACTGGATTCGTAGTAACATTCTACCATGCTTGATTCATTGTGAGATTCTACCATACTTGATTCATAGTAAGATTCTACCATGCTTGATTCATTGTGAGATTCTACCATACTTGATCCATAATGAAATTCCTCCACAGGTGATTCATAGTGAGATTCTACTATACATGATTCATAGTGACATTCTACCATACTTGATTCATAGTGAGATTCTACCATATTTG
>JAECUM010007641.1:0-64157 GCA_016617855.1 Megalonaias nervosa | reverse complement strand
AACCAAAGTTGTCAACAGACATTGACACTCACACTTACTCTTCCAGAAAAGTATCAAAATGATATATGCATTTGCCTTGGAGATATACAAAGATGCAATCTTATTTCTTAGTAGCCAATACTGAAAATTTCATATTCAAAGTCTATTTTCTCAGAAACTGACTTGGAATGTTGATGAATTTGATATCTGAGGCCATACAGAAAATACAACTTGGTGACTGGAGCAATAATTCTTTACCTGGACAAACTTGAAGAGCATTTGTTAAATTCTGGTTTAGATTCTGCATGTTGCTGGTTATCAAGTCCCTCATGGCTGCAGGGTTACAGTTAACTCCCAACAGTTGTGACATGTGACTCACCAAACAATCAGTCGTCATCTTGAAAAGTCTGAAACCAAAACATTTATGAATGAATAACTTTTTAATAATTATCAGTTCATAACTTATTTGTCTGTGTGTAACTAAGAAAGATGAAACAATCTAATGACCCATTGTCTTTAAAATAACTATGTTCTTACTAAGCTGCTTAAAAGTACAAACATCTACATCTGGAATTTTGATGGACAACAACAACAGAAGGAATCACACTGTAAAGAGATGTACAACATTAATAATCACTCTACTAGGATAATGTACAACAGAAAGAATGACACTGTAAGGCAATAATATAAATCAGAAAGAATCACATTGTAAATGAATAATGTATAACAGAATCACATTGTAAAGCAATAATGTACAACAGAGTCACATTGTAAAGGAATAATGTACAACAGAAATAATCACATTGTAAAGTAATAATGTACAACAGAAAGAATCACATTCTGAAATCAAATACACATGCATAATGCAGTGGCAGATCTGGGTCTGTGCAGTTTGTTAGCAGTAGAACATACAGCATAGATGCATTATACTACAGCAGATCAGGATCTTTGTTGCTTGCAGTTTGACTTGACTTATAAGCGATTATAAATGATGACAATCTTGTGCCTGCTGATTAACTTCTGATCATAGAGACAGGAGTCCATGAAGAATCACTGTAAGATTAACTGGAGTCAGTTCAGTACAAGACATCTGGACTATGGTAATGAGTCCCTATGGACCCTTCACCTGCAAATTATCGGGACTATGGTAATGAGTCCGTATTGACCCTTTACCTCCAAATTAAGTCCTGAAGGGCAGGAGTATAGGAAGGATTGCTACAATAATATTTGGGGCCAGTACAGTACATGAGATTGGGACCATGATATTAAGTCAATGACAACTCTTTACCCGCAGATCAAGTCCTGATGATTGAGTATGTAGTGGAATAGATTGGGTTTGTGACACTGAGTTCTTAAAGATGCTTTACAAGCAGATTAAGTCCTAATAATATAGAGTGCAATGAGGGATGGTTTATTGTGAGATTAGTCAGTACCAGTACAGTGCAAGAGATCTGGGGTTATTATAACCCCTGATGACCCTTTAACTGCAGCTTATGTCCTGATGACAGGGAAAGGATTCTTTAAGATAGGTTGGGGTCAGTACAAAAAAATGATATTGAGACTGATACTGAGTCCCAAACAACCTTTTACCTGCAGATTAATCCTCATCATAATGGAAGGATTGCTACATGACAATTATATCTGGGAAGGATGCCTATTGATTAGTTGGGGTCAGCGCAAGATTGGAACTGTGATATTAAGTCTGAGATGACCATGTGCCTGCAGATTTAGTCCTGATCATGTAAGAAAAAGTCCAGGATGGACTGCTATGAGATAACATGAGGCTAATTCAGCAAAAGAGATTGGGACCAGGGTAATGAGTCCCTGATGACCATTTACCTGCAGATTATGTCCTGATCATAAAGAAGGGAGTCCAGGAAGGATTGCTTTGAGGCTAGTTTGGACCAGAGCTGCAAAATACCACAGGATGCAAAAGCTTCTGCAATTCTGGGCTGGTTTTCCATGGATGTGCATTCATCCACAACTGCAAAAATAAATAAATGTCTATTCTCACATAAACAGATCATACTTTATTTTTTATGAAATGAAAGAAAGGAATTTTCACGCTGCTCAACAAAAAAACCCACACTCTTAAAATCTAGGGGGCCCCGAGTGGCCGAGTGGTCTAAAGCGCTATCTGTTATGGATCACTGCCATCTCACCTCTGTCTGCATGGGTTCGAGTCTCGGATTCAGCCAATGTGGGTATGTGAGAAAGCTAAGGTCAGTAGCTTCTCGTGGGTTGGTGGTTCTTTCCGGGGTTTTCCTGGGTTCTTCCTCCACTATTAATACTGGCCACCATGTATAGCCTATTGTGTGCTGAAAAATGGCGTTAAACCCCACAACAACAACAACAACAACTTAAAATATAGTAGTACCCTAAATAGAGAATAAAAGAACAGAATGATTAGCTATAGGTATACATTTCTATCAAGTAAATTCTTTCTGAAATATGAAATAAATGATGCAATCAACTGTTATTACCAACCTGAGTAGCTAAGTTATAAGTTGTACAGGTCTACAGATCTCTTGCTAAATTACCAAACAGCTTTTTTAGCACAATTTCTTGTTACTGCAGCAGGTAAAAGTGGGTATAATAAACTTCTCTGTATGGTATGACTATTATTAATGTAGCACTATTTACAAAACAACAAGGGAATTTAATAAGAAGCCCAAAAAGGTATGATGCCACTCACATGTAGGTCATAATTAATACACGCAGATATTGTCCATGATCAAGCTTATCCAAGATCTTGATGATGTAAGCAATACCAAGTTGATCAATATCTCATCAGAAATACAGCCGACAGGGTGGTAGTTAGCTCAGCCAATCTAATGACGATTTTCACATCAACTGTGGATGTCCTCTATAACTAAATTACCCTGAGACTTTTGAAGATACAAGTTTATATGCTAAACTGGAACAAAATCCAATGGAAAAATACAGTTACAAGAGTGGTAATGAATTCAATCAGATGCAAGAATGCCTAATTATAGCCTGAACAAATGATGCTCATTCTTGAACTCATCCAAGTTCTTGACAACATGAGGTTATACTCTTGACAACATGAGGTTATACTCTTGCATGCTAATTTTGGTCAAATTCTACTCAGAAATAGTTTCTAGAATGGCAACAAACAATCTGAGGCCACAATGCCTTGTTTATATAAGTAGTTGTTGCTGATAATCAAAACTGAGCTTTGCTAATATGAGGAATCTGATCGGAAATTTGGTCTCTAGCGGTGTAACAAGTTCAACAGACCAGACAATATCACCTCATTAATATGCATTGCTAAAGCTCATCATTGAACTTGTCTCGGATTTTATGACCTTAGTTTACGGACAAATATAATCTGATCAGAAAATGGCTTCTAGTGGTAACAGGCCCAGTCAATCAGATGCCAAATCACCTCATTATTATATATAGGCAGTGCTCATAATAAAGTCTGTCTGCTATGTTGGCAATATAAGCTTAGATGCTACGTTTGAGACAAATCTGAAATATATGGCATCTGCGGTGACAATCTCATCCAAGCAATATAAACTCACCTCATTAGAACACTATGTTACCCAGTACACATTCACAGAAGAGCATATAATTTTAATTTCAATTATCGCCTTAATTCTAACAGACAAATATAAAAATGTAACAGACTGTACCACAATGAGAGAAGTTTTCATTTGGGAATTGCTGCCTCACTAAAGCTGAATTATTAGAAAATGCATGATGCACAGTTTCAAGGTCACATCCCGCAGAGCCGAGAGCTGATGCTGTCTCTCTTCCACATGAAACTAGGTAATTGTACTTCCTACAAATGAAAGGAAATATTTAGGAATGTACCATATTGATGATATTTAGTCATGAATGCAGCTATCTTGTGTTAATATGCACCAGTCAGACTCCATAACTGCCTATTACATTATGGATTTAACCATCATTTCATATAGTGTGTGTGTGTGTGTGTGTGTGTGTGTGTGTGTGTGTGCAGAAAAATGCCAATCAAAAAGAATATTAACATTATTTGTGTACATAAAACATGTCCTTTTACTCTTAAGTAATCAAGTTTTCAAATTTATCAGACAGCTACATTGATGGAATCAAAGATATCTTTCCAAAAATTGTTTTGTTTCTTTGAATCCATATGTTTGCATTTGACAGGTCTATAGTTCATGACACATCATTAGAAAGAAAAAGGGCACCTGGTTTCATAAATACCTGTAAGTATAAGTTTATTCCAAATCTGACAAAGGCCAGCCAGCTATTTCAATCACTTACCTTCCTTCATAAATGATGATCACATCATGAAGTACCCAAGGCAGAATCATGCACATTATTACACAAGACATGCCCAGGATCCTAATATTCATGACAGATTCAACTCTGGTATATAGGTACCTATGTACTAATGCAGGAATAATACAACTTAAGTCATGAATCTGTATTCATGATTTAGTCAGTTGAAAAAGGGGTGCCACTGGGCCATCAGGGCTATCTACAAGTAACACATGATAAGATAGCCAAGAAGAATTAGATGTGCTGCCACATTGTGTAAGTCAAAGAGGTGATGAACTCTCTAGCTGTAATCCACTTCCTGTTAGTTATCCATGAATTTTAACAATCGATACCCCTTCTATGTGAGGGAGACAATGTTGAGATTTGGGAAAGACTCCATGTCTAGATGGACCAAGTACTGGGTTGGAATGTGATCAAAATTTTTTCAGTTATGTCTAGGTAACCCAAAAGGGCCAGGAGATCATTCCTGCCCCTCACCAGAATATAATTTACTTTGTGATTGTTGGATGATGTTGCCCAGCCATGCCACAGTCACTGCCAACAAAGTCCACCAGAACAGGGTGATAACTTTTGTGAACACACATGGACTTGTGTTGAAACCAAATGGGAGTGCACAAAACTGATATTATAGATTTGTCTTGGTAGGAAATCTGAAGAAAGCTGTACAGGGCTGGGTGAACAGAGAAGACAAAAGAGGACAGGGCTGGATAAATAAATGAAATCTGAAGCACCTCCAAAACAATTTTGATTGTGCATTCATTTTGTGCACTGCTAGTGGGAATGAAGTTTGGTTGCCAACCATAAAGGTTGTTGGCAGGCAGGCAAGATGGTGAGTCAACAGCAGTTGTTAGGAGGCTTGGGGAAAGAGAAACCTTTATTCTTATCCCCTTTATTAAATTCTTCCCATATTGAGGAGCCTGATGTTTCTAAAATTTGATCAAGTTTGAAATTATTGCTATTGCTAGGCAGTGTTTGGCCTCTTTTCTCTTTGCCAACAATCATCTCTACTTTCTGAGGCTGTTTTTGATTTGGCATTAATGTCTGAGCAATATGTATGGAAAGTTGGAGTGGAAGTTGCTGTGCTGTCTGCCTCCTCACTTCCTCTGTCCTACCATCATATAAAAACAGTTATCCAATGGGTGGTGCATGAAGTACCAAAGAATAGCATGACTTGAGTGATGATGAGTGATGACAGGAGTCATGTCTCATCAAAACTAAACTGGTAGCAGCTCTCTGGTTTTTTGGCAAACTAGAAAATGGCCAGTCATGCTAGGTCTAATACTGGAGATGTTACCATGATATTACAAATAAGCTTTGAGGTGGGGTGAACGATGGTCTTGTCCACCTTGTAGGGTAGTTATATTTACCACCATGATGTTCTTATCTAGTGTCAGAAGATCAATGGTAATGATTAATGTTTTCTATACCAGTATGATGAGAACGTTCCTGGAAGTTAACTTTCTGACAAAAAAGTTTGAGAATTTCCTAGGTTACAGAGTTACAGATTGTTTCCAACAGTCTCATATTGGCTTTAATTTCACCAACTGCAGTAGTAGGTGGAAAGAGGGATGCACCTCATTGCAGTTGGTGTTGGTGAGTATTTAGAAACTGGCAACAGTAAATTTCTTTGATAGCCACTTTGAAACTTAACTCAGTCCATTCCACAGTTGGATTTGAGTTTGCTATGGCATCATGGGTATCCCTACACTCAATATATAAGTCATTCCACTAGGACTACATTGATGTCCATGTAAAACATCGCCAGTGGCACAGACATGGCATTGCCATCATCTCAGAATTTATCATAGTATCACTCCAGTAAGTCATAAATATATGACTTCTTGGTTGAATTGACTAACTTTGTCAGTATGGATGACTATGATAATCAGCCAGCTGGACGGTCAGCTCAGTTGCCAATTAAATCCCCAAGTGTCTGGACTTAACAGGTTATACTTGGATATGCGGGGGGACTTTCAACCTCTGGGCTGCCTAGATATTGGGGGACACTCTCCTATAAGCTCCAAATTATCGATGGAGGTTTGTAACCAACATACACACAAAAACCGCATCATTGCTTGGGCATTGCTGTGGACCTTGTATGTCTAATGTTTGACTGGGGGGACCTTGGTGACATACCTCACTATGCTCACAATCGATGGCATCTTCAGGTGCAGGCTCAAACATGACAATATTCTTAATGAGACTTTGCCAAATTCTCCTTGCCTGGCACTTTTATGCATGACCATGAACCTGATATTTTCTGACCACCAAAATGTACACACTGCATGTTTAGTACCTTGTGTAAGTGAGGCACATCTCATGGATGTCCTGGTTGTCTTAAATTTCTTGCATTTCATCATCATGCTTGGATGAAGTGACAAGAATGCCCAAAGATAGGAATTAACAACCCAAAAGTGTTCACAAAATCATAATAACAACACTCATTATTTACACAAGAAAATATATACACACTGTGTGCTAAAAACATCCCACAAGCACACACCAATGATACAATGTTGGAGCACAAGGTCAGAATAAACCAAGTCCTTACTGCATAAAAAAGTCACATAAATATCAATCAAAAGTCAAAAATAATGTTTACCAAATATTGTAAAAACCTCACCACACTCAAATATACAACCTTTCTTGACAGATGGTTTGAAATTGTGAAGATATTTACAGGATTTCTGGGGGACATAAGAACTAAGTTTACAGTACTAAGGCAAAATCTTAAAACTGATGCCACTGAGCAGTTGTCAAGGGAGGTGATGTGTAAGAGTTTCTTCCATTTGTTTTTATGCTATATAGACAGAAAAAAAGAAATGTCCATCTTTTCTGGAGTGACAAATTCAGGAGTTTACTTTCCTAACATTAATGTAATTGGGTGACATGTTTAAATGAGAAATCATCAATGGAGATAGAGTAAATAAATTTAATTAGGTGATTTTTAAACAATGAAATAAAAGCAAACCATTACAAGTCGTAAGCTATTGCAATGTCAAAGAAAACAAATGAACATCTTGAGACTTTCTCCCCCAGTGAGACTAATATATCTGGTAAATATTCAGTAAAACTACCTGGAATCACATTCAGTTTTATGCAAAATTTGGAACAGCAAATCACTACAATTTATCAGTAAGTAATTTATCAATTAAATGTCTTCAAACAATTGGAAAGTACCTCACTATAAAGGATGACTGGCAGTGTACCACTATTTCATCATGGCAAACTTTAACTATTATCCCCATACCTAGCATTTCAGCAGTCACACTAATACAAACAAGCTTAAAGACCTCTATGAAAAATCTCTGAGATTTCTTTTAATGAATTCAAGAAACCTTACTCTGAGTTCTTCGATTTAGCAAATGCATCATCCCTCCACATCTTTAAAATGTTAAACAAGTAATGTCCAAAATACTTACACCATCTGGTATTTTTAAAAATTCTTCTTACTTACCTTGGAGATTACATATGAAAAACATGCATAAGCTCCACTCTGGAATTCTCTCACTAATAATTTCTTAACAATGTCAGATATTAACAATTTTACATTCCTCTCAAAGACAGGTCTGGGTGCATAAATGCTACATACAAATTATCTAGACACAAGTCAAGAAGTTGCTGGTTCTGTCATAATTGGCCACATGTACACTTAGTTTTTAGTCTTGTACGTTTGCTTGTAGCTTTAGTTACCATGTTGCTTACACCTAGTTTTCAGACAGATTTTCATCCCTGCAGAGATGCTCTCAGGATTTTATCATAAGTGGGGATTCCACTCCCCCCCTTTGTCCAAAATAAGGGGGGAAGTAGAACAAAACTGAGGGGGAGGAGGAAGCAGCCATACTTCATTATTTACATAACGCTTCAATATCCATCTCTCTTTATTCCTTATCCACTCTGTAAGATCCCTATTAAAATAAAAATCTTTAAAAGATGTTGCCTCTAGTTGTATAAGCATTAATCTATGGATCTGTTCATTGTTTCTCAGCTTAATCAGTTTCATATCTGTGTATGAATACTGTTCTGTACTGAGAACACTCTTTCACAGCTCACAGGGATTTTTCACTAAGATAAGCTCTGTCCAAGTCTAACTTTCTTGAATTAGCACTCTACTATGCTAGATTTACTATTCCATTATGCTGTATTAGTATTTTAAGTCCATTAATACTGTAGTCTACTTGTTCAAACAGAGGTATTTTAATTAAATAAATATCTTAACTTTTTTATTTCATTTTTAGATTCTTATTTATTAGATTTATCATAACCTTTATATTAAGGCTATGTGGTTTTGTAGCACATGATCCTGCTGGGTTAAATTCTGACTAGAAAAGAAATGAAAAGTGAACTCAACTTTTAAATTGTTTGTATTTTAATTTGGCTTGTTTGTCTGCCTTTTCTACATTTAATCTCATAATATCGCTGAAATGAGGGGTTGACTGTCATACAGTCTGTTTTGGTCCATCTAGCATGTAAATCGGATTCAAATTTAATGCCATTTTTTGGTTCAAAATCACTCACTGGCATCTCCTTTAATACTTTCCCAGCTCATATAATCTGATATACTTCAAGACTTTAAAAATAAATTGCCTCCATTACTATCAACCAGCATTTGCCGAGCTAAATCATCATCTATAGATGAACAATGCTGGGAACTGGCCATTTTGGGTCTTCTTAATAACCAGTATTATAAACATGCATTTGTAAAACGTCCTTTATGCAGGGTTCAAAAAACTTTGACACAATGCTTGTTACAGGGCCCAATGTGCCAATAAAAGTTAGAAAAACAACCATTCACGTTAAGCTGAAGAAATGAGATATGTCAACAGTTACAACAAAATACATGTCACAACAAGTGCTTCAAAATATTGTTACCATTTCTACAAGTACTTTAAGGGTGAGTGACTGAATAATGTTGTATACTGCACAGAGTACTTTTTCATTTGTGCAAGATGAAATTAATTTGCAGGAGTTCTCGCACATCACCGCTTTCCAAATGTGTGAATTCATACAAAGTTTGCGTGAATCATGCAGATTGTGTACCCTGGGAGCCTCTCTGTCCCTGTCTTAGATGTGTATTAGTTACTTTAGATGTGTTTTAGTTAATTTACATGTATTAGTTACTTTACATGTGTATTAGATATTTAGATCTGTATTTGTTACTTTGTCACTGCTACATGTGTAGTGTTTTCAGATTTTAGTGCTGTCATGATTTCAGCTTTCAGTTCTGTAGTTTTAGTTACTTTTAATTCCAGAGACTATACTATTCTCATGTGTTTCCCTGTATATGCTGTTAGTTGTTTTTAACTGATCTTTTTTTTTATATATATGCTTTCAGTTCATAAACATGAATAGTATATGCATGCATAGTCTTCGCCATCGCACTGTCCTTGTATATTTACAATTTTTATGTACGTACAACTGTAAACTAATGTGTGCATTTGCAGGTCATTATGCATATGTACTGTAACACTACATGTAGTGTTTGAGCAGAATCTGTTTGTGTAAATTGGTTTCATTGCACTTAATCTTTAAATAGAAATTATAAAGATTTGTTGTTGGTTAGTGGTGGTTGTGGTGGAAAGGTAAGTATTTTAGCATAGCACAAGACATTTAACAACTGGCTACATGACTCAGTTTATATGTATGTTAAATTTAAATGCAGCAGCATAGCAAGAAGTTCTGTCTCCCCCCATCACCAAAAACTTAAAGTTAGTTATGGGGGCTACTCTCAGCAAAAAAAAGAAAATTTGGATGGAAATTTTAGCCTCCCCCCCTTCCCTTCGATGCAACTTGTGAGGGTTTCTTAGGTGATTGATATGCCACTGGTTAACTGTTATTTTCAATTTTTTAGTTGGTAAAATAATAAAATAGCTCTAAAATTCTGTTTCTTATTATAAAATTGCAAATCTACTCTAATTAAAATTTAAAAATTGTCTATTTCTGCACCATCATTAAGGGCCACTGAATGGGCAGCAAAATTTTTTTTTCAAACCTACAACTAAGTCCTTTTATTTGCACAGTAGTCATACAGCCCAACCTCTAACTTCAATAACCAAACTTAAAATATATAAAGTGTGTCATTTGAAAATAACTCTCACTGTTTTAGAATGACTTTTCCTTCAGCAAACATTGGAAACAACTTGTGCCAAACTTACATGCAGGTGGAGTATGGGTACATGTACATCTGGACTGTCAAGGAACAATTGGCAAGACTGACAGCTGTGAGTTTCTGTGGATCCTGGCAGATATTTCCAACTGTAGCATTAGCCAGCCCTGTGAAGAAAAATTTATTAAATGTTTCATTTGAATTTCATTACTTTAATAGAGAGAAATAAAGGTCAAATTGATAGGAAACCTGAAATGCCACCAAATGTGGTAACTCTATCCACAAAACAAGGTTTATTGATGTAAGAATTAAGGTATATTATAAAGATTTTCTTTAACTTTCACACATTGTTTCATGGAATGAGGTGTTCTGTTAGTGCACCATAATATGATATAACTGACTTGCCAAATATATATTGTAAAATTGTATCCGAATCTTTAATTTAAGCTTAGTAACTGCTACTACAGCACCAGCAGGAAAGAAACATCTATGTATTGCTGTTTGTTAAGTACAGTATAAAATACAGAGATTATTAGAAGGTTCAGTTTTAATGACAGGCCCAGCTAGTTATCCACATAATGATTCCATCTCTGAACACTGACAGTGTATACACAGATGTCTCTTTACATATTGCAAATACGTTTAATGACTTTTGGTTAATTTGGCCTCAAAATCAAAGAAGCCTAAAACTGTATCAGATCATTCACATCTCAGTGGATTTTGTGTTGAAAGATTATCAAAAGTTGATGGATTTGAAATTCCTGAAATGTTTCACTTTTGTTGTGAAGTATTTGCAAAACATTGATATTACAAAATCAATAGGACTTGGTATGTTTACCCAAGGCTTTTGAAAGCATGACACCTGCTATTGCCAAGACAAGTGTATTCATATATAATCATAGTCTAAACACTGGTAAATTCCCTCCATTATGGTAAACTGCAAAGGCAACACGACTCCAAAAAACAGGACCAAAAGACAACTTGAACAATTTTTGAGCCAATAATAATAATTCAAACTCTTTAAAAATTAACTGAAAAGTATGTGTATGAGTAATTTATGACTTATCTTGATGACCACTAGTTTCTCAATGATAACCAATTTGTATTTTAGGCAAAATCATTCCTGTGAAACAGCAGTAATATCAATGGCTGACACATGGCTGCACTCCTTTATATGAAGGAAAGTTAGGAGTATAATGGTTGATTTTTGAAAAGTGTTTGATCTTGTTGATCAAGGACCATTCTGAGTAAAATTTAAAATCAACGAGTTTAGTCTTTGATCTTGCTGATCATGGACCTTTCCAAGTAAAATTTAAAGTCTACCAGTTTAGTCTTTAATCTTGTTGATCACGGACCTTTCCTAGTAAAATTTAAAATCTACTGGTTTAGTCTTTGATCTTGTTGATCATGGACCTTTCTGAGTAAAATTTAAAATCTACCAGTTTAGTCTTTGATCTTGTTGATCATGGACCTTTCCGAGTAAAATTTAAAATCTACCAGTTTAGTCTTTGATCTTGTTGATCATGGACCTTTCCGAGTAAAATTTAAAATCTACCAGTTTAGTGACACACCTTATAATTGCTTCATACTGTACTTGAATTACAGATTTCAGACTTAACATGGCCATATATCTGAAAATAAAATGATAAGCTGTGGTGTGCCACAAGAATCTATACTTGGACCACTTTTATTTGTTATTTTTATAAATATTTTCTTCCCTTACAGATTGGAAATACAATAAATATGCTGATGCTACTACTTTCTCTGCTGAACACAGCTGCAAAATTGAATTAGAAAACAATCCGAAAAAGGCATTAACAATCTTCAAATGTAGTCTTAGGAGAATTGCATGGTTGTAAATACAGATAAAATGGAAGGTTTCAAAAACAGCAAAAGTATAGACAGATTACTTGAGTCTTTTCTCTAATAATGAAAAACTGAATGTAGTTTCTAGGGACAAAATTCTTAGTATTCTTGTTGTTAATAATTTATTTTGGCCTGATCATACAAGTTTCATTACAAAGAAAACAAACTCCTATCTTTGGCTATCCCCAAAAATATAGTGTTTGATTCTAAAACAGCACCATGTGAATTTTTACAAGAACTACATTCATCCTCATCTTGACTATTGTAATATCATATGGGGAAATATGTCTGATGCTAATATTAGGAAAATATACCAAATGCAAAAACAAGTCTGTAAAATAAAACTATACGGGCAACCTGGAAACAATATAGAGACAATAGATATTTTGAACATCCCACCTTTCCAAGAACACCTTCACCTATGGAAAGCCAAAATGATGTGTAAAGTTTCTGTTAAGTCTCCCCCAGTTTACTTGAGAAATAATTAAAAATGCAGAGAAACCAGCAGTACCCCGAACCTTAGATCAGTGAAAGTCAAAATCTTTCTAATTCCAAAACCAAAGATAGAATAATTTAAAAACAGCTTCCAATACACAGGGTCATTTATATAGAATAATATCCCAAAAGAAATCAAACATTCTTGTAGCATATCAGCTAAGTTTCACTACAGGTGTACTAAATGGATGAAATTTAAATCCTAATTAATACCACAAGGCCTATCCACTTCTTCCAGCTAATTCTCTGTTTATAAATATATGTTCATATGTGACATGCATGAGTTTAACTTTGACTAGTGAACACTGATAGTAGCTTCATTAGTTAGTGTGTTTACAACTTATATATATAGCTAACATGTCCAGGTCTGGAATTTCTATGTACATCACTGTGTATGTATTTGTGAGAGGGGACTGGTTGCACTTTGTATATATCTGTACATATATTTTAGAGGGCCTCAAGGTATATTAGTTCTGTTTTGTAACAAACTGAGTTACCTCATTAAATAAAGTCTCTATTATTATTACTACTACCTTGGACAGAATGATCACTATTAGAAGCATAGTTCATGCATCAGTATTACCTTGATTAAGCCCCTACAGATGAGGCATGCAAAAAATGCATGCAGACCACTCATCTCATTCCTATACTCACTGACATGTACAATACACAATTAACACACTGAGGGTAACCTGTCAAAATTTACAATGTAAAGTCATTTGTATGAGATGTTTACCACTGAATAAACATATTTATTCTAATTCCAATGGTACTGATCAGAAATGGCCTTATGTATAGGCTAGCATGTATATATCATGGAAAATCTATGTGATCATGAGCTAAACAGACTCTTAACACATGTGCATGCATGTGAACCTCCCAGACAGGAGGGTTTTCTTCTAGAGCTGATGGGTATCTTCCTTTACTTCATCACTCATTGAAATCTCCTGTGTATGCAAAATTATTATTGAAAAATTTGATTTTTTTTCTCCATTTTTTCTTGCTTCCACTACATTTATAGTAATAATTCCTGTGATCACATGACCATGAACAGAGCAAGAGGATTTAGTTACTGATTTCATGCAGCATAAAACAACTACCATCCTTTTGATTCTTTTGGCAGGGTCAGCTGTCTTCAGTGCTTTAAGTTTTTTGACATGGATTAGATTATGTGTGATGAGAAGAAATTCCAAAAGAATTAAAGAGATTAACTGATTATGGTTGGAATACTAAAGAGCTCAACTAGCATAACACAGGTCAGTTTGGGTTCATTATTTTAAGTTTGTCAAGATGTCTAAGTATGTGTTATCTCCCAGTGCCAAAACACCAAATCCAAACTACCAAAATATCAAACAAAATTTAATAATGGATGGAGATGGGAATTTCAGTGGTTGGAATCAAGTTCAAAGAACATGAATATGCATTATGCACTTCCCATAAAACTGATTTTAATATGTGCTACAGGGGGAATAATTAACATTATGCAGCATATTCAAGCATATTTGAGTCATGATAACAATGATGCCATCACTGAAATCCATTTTCACATATTCTGCATCAAATGTGGATAAAGCCATATACAGCAATACACCGATTGCCAACTTTATAACCTAATATATTCTCTTGGTTACGGTAGCAGATAATTTTTCAGATCTATCAAAATAATGTCCCCTGACTGATATCACATAAAATTTCTCATATAAATGGATGGAAACTGATGAAAAGCACTCACATAGTGACCCAAGCTTTGAATCCTCAGTGGGATAAGAAAGTTGAAGACGTGCCAGAGTGCCACACCATTCTCAATGACAATATTCCCTTTTTTTGAAGTAAAAACTCCCAATAAAAGTTTTCAAATCTCCCAATTCATCCTAAGCTGACTTCTCTGTTGTGTTGCATGTTATATACATATATCACAGTGTCAAGAAAGTCTCTCTTTCTTTCTTGCATATGATTTTCTGGAAATTGTGTTTTTATCAACATTATTATGTTGGGAGTGGGTTTGAGAGCAAATACTTTGTTTTTTATGTGACTGATGTGCTTACCTGTGCAATTGGAGAAATCAGGTAAATCAAAATATGTGTTAAGATCAGCATCGGTTCTATACACCAGTTTCAACACTCCCCTTGCTATCGGATCCAACATCTGCAGGTCACTGCAGAATGATGCAACTGATCCTGCACTATGTACACAGTTAAGGAACTCATAATAAACCCTGCAAAGAAAAAATAAGCATCTACAATTCGTCTTGGTTAATATATAGCTCTAAGGGCCAAATAGGGACATCCCAACAGAAGTAAATTTTAACTGTATTATGTCACTATTAAAAGAATTAGGTTAGGACTTCAAAAATTCTACATTCTGTGCAAGATTATGTTATAAGCATGCATGTTACTGGTGAGAGGATTTCTTACAGTACATGGAAGGTGACCCACTCACACCCAGTTCCAAGCTACAAGGTCATATTTGTTTTGGAATGTTTGATGCAGGTAAAACATTGCTATAATATTCTCACTTATGATGTTTTCTTGCAGAAACATTGCTACAAATATCTCTACCATTTTACTATAATACTCTCACTTAGTGTTTTCATGCAGAAACATTGCTACAAATATCTCTACCAGTTTACTATAATATTTACAATTATAGTGTTTTCTTGCTCATTGCAGTGATATATATATATATATATATATATATATATATATATATATATATATATATATATATATATATATATATATATATATATCCTGATCATTTCATTAAACCTTAAAAAAGAGTGATGTTGTTTCTTTGCTGCAACATCACATTTTCATTCGTCCCCAATCTAACTTTATACGTACATTTTAAATCAACTTCAAATCACTAAAGTATCTGTTGGTTCACTCTTAGTTGTCCTCTAATATTGAAAAAATGACTTACTTGCACATGAGATCACTCTTCTTCATAATGACGCTCTTTGTAATGTAGAACATAATAATGCCACAGTGGTTAGCAACCTGGTAATTCTCTATCATGTAGCGGTCACACTTGTTAGCCATGTTATACACAGCTGAAAGTTATACATGTATTCTGGTAAATGCAATTATTACTACAATATTATGAAATCTCCTGTGAACTATGATAAGCATGTGTGATTAGTTTGGAATTAAAATGTATTGATCCTTGGTCTTACTATCAATTTTCGCATGATGTTTCCCAGGTGGTGGTCACAAGCATGCAACTAATTTCTGAGCTAGAAAATCAGAATGTGTGTAGTTGTACATTAAAAGGAATGAAGTACACTCTAAGTAACACTATAAAATGAAATTTCGGTCAGTTAAAATATTAGTAATTCCTACTGGTGGCAACACTTTAAGATATAAATGCCAGTTAAATAAGTTTTATAAAGTGAAATTCATGTTTTGGATTTATCTTTTAATTTAGTTTCAATGTAATAATCATAAATGCAACAAGCACATTGTATTCACATTGTAGTTTACTAATGTAACAGTAAAATACAAATATCAGGTTTGATACTGTTGTTTCTCTAAACAACTATCTCTCTTTTTGAAAGAAAGGAGCCTCTTTTATTCTGGATTAATAGTAACACTAGACTGTATCTATAATAACACTAGACTGTGTCTACATTAACATGCAAAAAGCAATGATATAATACAATGTTGAACACGTGATGTTCACTGAAACCACACACACCTACTTCACAATGTTGATATCCATCCATTTCTGAATTTTTCGGAAGTTTCTCTATAATTTGTGCATTTTTAGACCCCACTGTGCAAAAGTTATTAAGGGAGAGGTGTACTATATGTGGACCTTACTCATTATCAAACTTGTCCAAATTTCTTAATGGTATCAGTATGCATTCCAAGTTTGATCTAAATAGGATCAAAAATATTGTCTCAATGTCAATCAGAAGCATGAATACTTCATTTATTTGAATGTATCTTGCTCATTAACTACATTGTCAAGGAGTTTGATGATATAAGCCCAAACTACAAGTCAAACTGAAATCAGATCAGAAATATGCACTCCAGAGAGGTAAAAATCAACTGTTGATGGATGGACAACACAAGACAGATGCTGTGCCATATCATAAGCACACTTGACCTTACCACTAGGAGAGTTACAATAAAAGATCCTGCATGCTACTTCTTGTTCCAACCTATTCCATTTCAACCGAAATACTAAAGAAAGTAACTCACCTGTGCAGTTGCCATTGCCTACAGGTAAACTGAGTATGGTGCTCCTGATTTTGTCTCTATCACAGACGTAATTATGGCTCGCAAAGGTCTCATTGATACAGGGGATGGAGCCAATTCGGACCCTATGAAAGATGCATACACAAAACTATCATGATTTTCAACAGGAAATGGAAATTTTCATGTACAAGGATTAGAATACAAAATGTCTGTGATGAAAACCAGAACAAATGTATTGATAACTTATTCATAAAGGAGGTAAATGTGTCACTACTAATTGCTAAAATAATTTACACCAAACACCTGAATGAGCTGAATCTGCTTTTGTAAGGCACCAAATGAGAGAGAGAGAGAGAGAGAGAGAGAGAGGGAGAGAGAGATTTGAAGCTTTTGTACCGTGAAAAAAATGTCACAGGTGTCTTCTGATATAAAGATACATTTTGCAGCGACAGCTTCCATTAACATTATGTTATTAAAATGCACATTCAAAAGACACATATAAAACACGTCACATGCTGAAGGAAATGCATGTATAGCAGAAATGCAACAAATACATGCATATACTTGGATCTTAGTATAAAGTCCATTGTAATTATGGGGAGAAAAGGAAAAGATGGAGTTTGCCTATAATTATTTCATATTTCATTTTTCCCATAGCATTCTTATATTTGTTCCATGAATTTGTTCAAAATTTGCACACTTAATACATAAAGAACCATTACATCATTTCAATTTAATGATAGAATAGTCAATAAGCAATACAACAATCTGTATCACTGTAATTCCCACATCAGGTCTTGGTTCTGTCCACATACACAAATTACACCAGTAGTCCTATTCCTCTGTAGTAATCAATGCCACTGGAAAAACTTGAACCAGGCATAATGTTGATCTGCTCAAAATGAATCTATTTCTAGTTTCATTTTTAGTAGTTTAATGCATCACTTTTACATCATAACAAGTGTAATTTTCATTGAAATTATATTGGTAGGTAGATGCATATCGTTATCTCATACTGATGGCCATGTAAGTAACAACTGAATTCTTACAAGTCACATTAATGGATATTAACAAAATGGTAAAATTGGTAAACATGGTTGCCTAAAACATGGGCTTTCATGAGCACATGGCAGAAGAAGGGTGCTGGCAATCCAAAGAAATGTGACATGATAAGCGGTATAAATAATGGCAATTTACTTTCTTTTTCTGACACTTGTGTTTGTTCTCTCTGAATGCTTTTAGGTTGATGCTGATGTTATAAATTTTCATGTGTTAGCACATGTCTACATAGGATCTGTGCTGTTCAATTATTACCAATTTGACTGATGTTAATCTGGGTGGGTCTAACTCGTACACTATCAATTTATTATTAAGCTTCATGTTAAAATCCATGAGCTGATTCTGCTGGTGTTTCCAATTACAGGTACAAGGTATTTTAAAATCCTTGCTTTGGAGAAGGAGAAATTCCAAAGTAAACTGACAAACACAGTATATACATGTTCAGTGTCAAAGGAAGGAAAGAGTTTGATATGGTGTAACAATAATTCAAGTGCATCAGCTGTTTCAAACAAATTTGTATGCCATATGAAATGAGTTATTTCTCCTGACTCAGGACAAAGCACAAATGAAGTTTTGTACTTATTATATACTCCCTCTTTTATGATTACTGAAGGTCTTCATGTGGTAGAGTGTGAATTTGATTTTTAATTAATTTAATTAATTTCTAATTAATTAATTTAATTAATCTTCTATCATATGCATTCAATAACATTCATGTGCAACACAGGAAATCTATTGCATCTTCACAACCAAGGAAATGTATATTACAAGCAAGAGACAAAAGAACAGATAGATAGAGGCACAGAGATATTGCAGTGGAAGTTGAGGTGTGAAGGGGATGAAGAGCTAGAGAAAGGACATGCCTGCATAAGCTGTCAGCATCCAGTGTGGTCATATTGACTTTCTTAGCATTACACTGTGACATCACATTTTGTATCATATCTGTTGATGAACATACTGTGCCCTCTGCTGATAAATTATATTCTTCAGTCATCAGATTGAAATCTGAGCAAAAGACAAAACAATTAATAGATGCAAACTCAGCTGCTGTAATGAATGACATAAAGTAAAACTGTCTACACTTGCTTATAAGAAGAATCCAACTGCAAACTGCACAGACCCAGATCTGTCATTGCATAATGCAGCAGCAGATCTCGGTCTGTGCAGTTTGTTAAGAGTAATCAGTAGAACAAAAAACAAAGGCTCTCATCTGCAGGCATATTATGCTACAGCAGATAATGATCTTAGTTGTTTGCATTTTGACTTGTCTTGTAAGCAAGTATATATGGTACATCTTGGTTAGCTTGAGCTCCAATGCCATGTATGATTCAGTTCAAGTCATCACTATTTCAAGTCAATTAAATTGAACTGGCATCTAAACTTTATGCTTTATATAGTTCACAAAAACAAAGTTATGAAATATCTTCAGCTTCTAAGATTGCTTTGCATGTTTCCTTTTCTTGGCTTTGTTTTTTTTTAAATCAAGCTCAAGTTTATTGCTACAGTCTTGCAATAAATAAACCCACCCATCCCCAAAAAAAGAGATCTGAAAAAACCTGTACAATTAACAATGATACCTAACAAAGTGGACCTGAGATCACTCACCTAGCTGACATCTACCTAACAGTCAAATACAAGAGCAGCTGACCAAGTAAACTCGGTCAACACTAGTCTGCCGTTGATTGCATAATTGTATGTAATGAAATAAAAAATTTTTTATAGGATTTCTATATTTTGTATCTTTGACTATTTATTGGCATTTCACCATCATTTGTCTAATACTCAAGGACCCTTATGCCTGTATGCTTTCGGTTAATACTGGTAAAATTCTGTTCAGTGGTTTTTGAGAAGATTGTTTTCTATTTTCAGTAATAGTGGACATATTTGATGGTGGAATGGCACCATTGGTACAAACCTAAAACACTTTGTTATCTGGATGCTTTCTGTCAAATTTGGTCAACTAACTCTTTCAAACAGATTTTGAGAAATTTGTTATAAATTTTTTTTTTAAATTTGTAAATGGCAGCTATATTTAATCATAGAGGAACATAATTGTGTAAATTTAGAAGCCAAGAATGCATGAATGCTTCTGTCAAATTCTGTTTAGTATTTTTTAAAGTCATTTAAAGATTGTTCTTAGTAATGGTTGATATATTAGATCCTGGACCAGCATCATAAATATTTGAAAACCCTACATGCCAGAATACTTTCTATCAAATATGGTAAAATTCTGTTGGGCAGTTTTTTGAAGTCATTGAAAGGTTTTTAAAGTTTTAGTCAAAGTCTGTATTAGATGGTGGATTGGCATAATTTGTGAAAACATGAAAGCCCTTCATGCTAGAATGCTCTATGCAAAATATAGTCAATTTTGGTCCAGTCTTTTAAGAAGAAATTGAAATATCTACTGTTGATGGATGAACAATGGACGATGCCCAACGCATAATACACAAGGGACACAGGGCCATGACATAAGTTCACTTGGCCAGATGATCTAAAAAATGTAGTATGTGCATTGATACCTTAGTACTGAATTTTCACGGATATCAAACACTTAATACACCTAATACCCACCCTCTCATCCCTTAAAAAGAGGTAAATAATCAAAGCCAAAATATGACTGGGCCCATCCCAAATAATGTCTTCAAGCTAAAAGCTATACTTACTCTCAAAACCAACTTTAACTAATATAATGAGTGTGTTCTTTGTAGCTCCTAATAATGTAAATTTACTGTCTTACTACCAAACTTCAACACACTGTCCAAATCAGCTTGTTTAGTTACTTATTTATTAGGATAACCTCTGTATAAGATCAATTACATTCAGCAATGTAGAAGGTTTATAAATGAAACTTGCTTTACAAAATTTGTAAAGCATACAGTGTGTTCAGCTAATTGTTTTGTCATTAAATTGGGTCTGATATATTTGTATAGTTCTGAATACTTGCGTGAATTGCAATGGGCTCTAACAAAGCCTTCCTTCATTCTAAATACATTTGTATCTGTAGCCATCATAATCCGGTCAATTCGACTGAAAGTGCAGTCATCTTCATGATACAACAGCATCTGGAGTCGGAAACATTTCAGCAGATCTATATACATCCTGGAAATATAAATGTGCATATTTTATCTACCTGCCTGAAAAATAACACTACAATTATTTATGAAAACAAATTCTTCTAGAATGATTTTATTTTTTAATGGTTTTTGATGAAATTAACTTTATCTTGTACAAAAAAAAATGACAAGATCTGTGAAATCACAGTTAACTGATCCCAATACAACTGGTACCAAGAGATGTTTGGTCGAAGATAACATATATTTTACAACTATTACTGAAAGATGTCCACTTGAAACATATTATATTCTACTTTATTATACAGGTAATCAGTATAAATTTATTTCTGTTATATCATCATAAACAGTATTGTATCCAGTCATACCTGCACAACTCCCACTCTTCCGTAAGTAAGGAGATATTAACAAACTGGCGGCATACAGTGCCCTCTAGATCCTTAAATGTCTCAGGTGAACAGATAGATGGCTCTGGAAGACATGTTAGAAATATATCAGTAATCGAAATTCGGGTTATTGATGAGCAGGACTTATAAGATAGCCTCACTTCAAACAGATTCTGAGAAGTACATCACGATGATATAAATTTGATACTAGATGCAATGTCATCCCTAGGTTCAAATTCACTCCAGCTTTGGCAGCAATATATGTGAAAATGTATTTGATTTGAATCCCAAAAAGAGTTTCAGACATGCTGAATAAACAATAAACAAAGGACAGTAGTTCAAAACAATCAGCTTTGGATTGCAACAAGCATTCCAAAATCCATCTGCACTGCATGTTTCAGGGCTCAAAATTGATGCTGACAAGCTAGCATTATGCTATTGCAATTCTAATTCTGAAATAAAATGGGCAAGAAGTTTCATGCTAGTAATATTTTGTATTCAAAATTTCAATGTTATTAAATGTAAGCCACTTTAGTCAACATCAATCAAGCTCCAGTAACAATAACAATCAATAAAATATAGTAACACTTTGGAAGCGCTGATGGGCACTGAACATAGCCTCATTTTTGTTAGCTAAAAAATCTTTACAACTACTGTATATACTTGTTTATAAGATCAGTCTAACTGCAAACTGCACAGACCCAGAACTGCTGTTGCATAATGCACTGGCAGATCTGGATCTTTGCAGTTTGTAAGGAGTAATCAGTAGAACAAACAGCTTAGACCCTGATCTGTAGGTGAATTAATCTACGGCAGAACAGGAGTTTTGTTGTTTGCATTTTGTTAGCTTATTAGTGGGTACATATAGCATCAGAATACTGCTACCACTGAAAAAAGTTAATTTTGTGTTGACATAAAGTGTCAGACTGGATGGAGGATATGGATGAACTGATGCCAGATACACAAGTTTAAAGGAATCCTATATACTTCTCCCTAATGAAAACATGCATATATCATATATACTTGTTTATAAGTCAAATCAAACAACAAACAACAAAGATCCTGATCTGCCAAAACATAATGCATCTGCAGATCAGATTATATGTTGTTGTTCTATTGATTACTTCTTACAAAACTGCACAGACCCAAATTTGCCTGCACATATTGTGATGGCAGATCTGGGTCTGTGCAGTTTGCAGTTGGAATTCACTTACGTAAGCAAGTATATATGGTAATTATTACCACTTAGCGCTTGCTTGTGTGACCAATGCAGATGGATTACATTATAGAATTCTCATTTTAAATTTATGACAATTTGAAAAATTGAGTACATATGCCATCCCATGATGCACTCTTAGGGGTTTACAACTTTTATATAAATGTATAAGTGTGTATAATAAATTCAGTTACAATTAATTAAAAAAGGAAAATTCTATTTCAGTGGTATTTGATCCTTACAAACTCACTTCTAAATAAACTAATCCTGAACAGGAATAACTTTGTGACAAAATGCAACTACACACAGAAAATAATATACAACTCAGACAGAAGATAAATATATTTTTGCAAACTGAGTCAAGATGACATATTTCTCATATACAGGTTTTGTAATTTAATGATCAACAAAATGTACATTACCTTACATTTTGTTCTTTACATTGCCCCAAGTGGCCGAGTAGTCTAAAGCGCTCTCCGTTACCGATCACTGCCATCTCACCTCTGTCTGTGTGGGTTCGAGTCTCGGATTCGGCGAATGTGGATATGTGAGAAAGCTTGCCAGTAGCTTCTCGTGAGTCGGTGGTTCTTTCTGGGGTTTTCCCGGTTTCTTCCTCCACCATTAATACTGGCCGCCATGTATAACCTATCGTGTGCTGAAAAATGGCGTTAAGCCCTACAACAACTACAACAACATTGCAAATGTTCTGTAAGTTCAATTTTTAATTTTATCCTTGTGAATATACAGTAAATTTCAAACTTTTAAATTAAAAACCAAAAATATGCACATACCTGTAGAAACTGGCTGGACATAGATAAAGTATAGATTGATGGTAGGTATTATCTCCTCAGATGTGTTCAGTCGTGTAAACTCCCTGACTGCCTGAATCAGTCCACCACTGACTTCCTGTGGCTGCAACCTTGCAGTTGACTTCATCTTCACAGTCAAATTAACATCTATCTGCAGTGTGGTCATCCATCCTGACCAGCTGCTGTACCCCAATGGAAATGCATTTACTGAAGTGATTTTTCCATTTTCAAGAGTGTTAAAGGGAGAGAACTACAGCTTTTGAAATTTGTCTTATTGATGTGCTTTAATGAAATAGCAAAGCCATAAAATGCAAAAGGGATTATTGAATTTACAATAAATTAAAATACAACCACAACTGCATTAAATGTAAAATTACAGTCCTAGAGTATCCATCTGCAAAATATATTTCTGTTTTTAATCAATTGTTCTACATTCTGTTTTGCATTTGCACTCAGTTTTTTTTAATATGTACCAGTGGTTTCATTTTAATTCATTCTGCATTTTCTTTGCATTCACACTGCATTCCATTTTCATTACACTGGTAAAATTACTTATCATAGGGTCTCTATCATTGATCCTGAAATCCAGTAGATCAAAGGTTTTGACCATAATGTTCTAGAAGTTTCAGTTATCATTATCAACTTAACCTTAATGATATGTTTATCCATTAAAATGCCAACAGTCTTGCAGCTTGGAGCATAAGTTCATCGCAAAAAAGCTTGAAAATATCTGATGGTGCTGTTCATTTCTATGACCCTTGTAGGAAACCCTTAGAGTGGACGTGGATTTTGGAAGTGGTACATTTGTTTTCAATGGAGACATCTGCTGAGAGACTTTAATATATCAAAACTGACATCAGTAAAGGCTCATTACCACAATGGATAATATAGTCAATATAATGTGCCAAACAAGACATTCCCTGTTGCAACATCAGAAAATACATATATAAAAGGGATTTGATGACTTTCTGCCCCTCGCTAAGCCAACTTTGTAAAGTGGGAAAACAGTTGACCAAATGCTGCCTACATAAAAGGAGTATCTTACAAAGTATGTGAGTGAAGAGGATGATCAGTGCTTAACAAAGCATAGGCTCAAGGCATGGCTTGACAAACGCCATGGAAACAACATTACAGGTTTATCCTCTTTCTCAGACCATGTCCAAAATTGTGGTCAGCACAAATCTTCATCTTCAAAATGTAATAACACTGCAGGAAATCTAAAGGAAACCCTAAGAAAATTCAGGATGAAGAAGCTTTTCCTTGATATCATGTAGCAGAAATCATCCCCGATGTTGATTTTATTCCATGCAGCACTCATCCTTCAGTCCATGATTAAATCATGTGGAGGTATCCAGTATCAAGCATTTCAACATTTGGACTTTTCAATAGAGATCTCAGAGTATCAAGTGCCTAATGAACTCAACATCTTTTTCTACCAGATCCTGTGCTGGCAACTGGCAAATTATGTGGATATTGTTGCGCGGATGCTGTACAGATTCATCCTTTCCCTAGTACATGATCTAGCCTTCATGTAGTCCTGAGCCAATTGTAGAATACTAAAGCATGTCAAGCTTAGTGTCACTCTGTGTCAAAACGGTTGTGACATTGGTCAACAAGCTTGGCCATGGCATAAGTTATGCTGAATTGCAGTGCCCTGACACTTGCTGGGCAAATATTCTGGTGTCCTCAGAAAGTTCAGGCATGCCACCAAATATTTTCTCTGATAGGACCATACCTGGAGGAGATGACAATTTGATGCTGTAAAGATGGTGCTATATAAAACCAAACAGAGACTTGATAGGAAGTAAAAGGCATTTAGTCAATGGGAACATGTCCCAAAGACTCATTAGGACAGGGAAACAAACAAGTTCTGATTCATCAAAAATGTGCGTGTGCCAAATATGGGTGGCAAAAACAGTGCCCCACAACACCCACTAGGGAGAGTGAAGATGGAATGGTTTCTTGAATGTACTTATCATAATAGAGATATAAGAGCCATTGATCAAGCACTCAGGGTGCTTAGAATGATGCCCATCACACTTAACTTCATGTGTAGCCACCTAAACTATGCCAGGTAGGGCATGTTTAATATCATTGAGGGGAGACTCAGAGAAAATAACCTGCCTAAAAATTACCATGAACTTTGTGATGGAAACTTGTCTGTTCATCATACAACAAGACCTTTCAGTGGAATTTGACATGATATGGGGATTGAGCAGTTAATCAGTAAAGACTGATAAATATTACCACTTGTGTACCAAAGAATAAGCACTTCAGAAATACTACCATATACCATACTGGCCAGTTAAAGGCAGAAAGCACATGAGTTTACAAATCCCTGTGCTGCATGCAAAGTGCACTCACAGGAATCCTTAAGGAAGCTAGTTCATCAGGGACGAGCAGAGATGACAATGTGAAAAGAGTTGTCAAGTCTGTGAGTGAGAGGATGGTCAATCCACTTTAGATTGAAGCTGGTTTATCTTTAGCAAACAAGCAACCTTTATTAAATATCTCTATATCCATAGTAGGTAGCACCACCAGATGTTGCAAACAATATTTGTGAAATTCATGAACAAGGACAGGGGAGGTTTCCAGACTTCATTACAAAGAGAATCTCCACCAGTGAAGTGGACTTCTTAACACAGATACAAAGGCCAAAGCTGAACAAATCTACCAGTCTAAACAAGACAATTTCTTCAGAACAGAAGCACAAAATACCCAACAGAAACAGTGAATACTGAAAGACAAATATTCAGCAAGTGACAGTGATAGTACAAGCAAGAGGTGTTGATGTCTGTAATCTCCTTAAGCATAAGCTTTCAACTGTTCCTTTTTCACTGTTCAGTTTGGATTGATCTTTCTGCAGATCAATCAAAAGTTCAACCTTGTCTTGATGAGAACAAGACCATAGTTGGCCTAAAATACCAAGAATAACTGATCCAAGTCTCCTAATAGTCAACTTCATTATGATCATCTGCACAGTTTATACAGACAAAGTGATTGTTGTACATTTGGAGATCTTTCTGAAAAACTACTAGAAATGATTCTTTCTCAAAACACCCAGCACTACCAGTGCTATCAGCAAAAATCTGCCTCACACAATGGATGCTTTCTGAAAGCATGTAATGAGAGTACCTTTTCAAAGTTTCATATGGTTCTATGCTACAGAGTAGTGTTTGAATCTCCCATCAGCTGTTGGCAATGAATGGAAAGATGATTATTGCTGGAGAGCTTATCCCAGTACTGATGAATAAATCCCCAGCTCCTGCAGCAGTCTTGGCTTTTGCATAGTGTCACTGCAAAGCTGATTGTGCAATTAAGCAATGCAAATGCAAAAAAGAGAATATTATGTTCTGATGTTTGCTCTTGTGATAATGAAGAATGCACCAATAGACCCGTTAAATGATGAATGTTGATAATGAAGAAAGCACCAGCAGACCTGTTGAATGAAGAATGTTGATAATGAAGAATGCACCAACAGACTTGTTGAATGAAGAATGTTGATAATGAAGAATGCACCAGCAGACTTGTTGAATGAAGAATCTTGATAATGAAAAATGCACCAACAGACCTGTTGAAGCAATGTCTGACTGAGAGCAATGATGAATTTTAATTATCAGATAATTTCTCAAAGTCTTTTGCTTGAAGGGTAATTAATGCTTTGAGACAAAAACTGTACTTTATTCACAAGCATAAAACATGTAAAACTGAGTTGTGAGAATATTCAATAATATCTGTAGTAACAACATTACATTGCTTAATTTAAGAAATTTCTTTTCAATAAAGAGTCATGGTACTTGATCATACTTAAATAAACATAAAGTTAATTCTAGAAATCTTTCCCTCAAATTTAAACTTCAGTCTACCTTTGCATGCTTACATTCACATAGGTTATCAGTTAGATAAATGTAAAATTAAGGATGATAATGTAACATGCAAAATTATATAATAAATGTTAATATCAATTTCACTATATATTGTTTTGTCTATTTAAAATCATTTCATGTGCATTCAGTGGCAAAAAGATTAACAAATATACTACTATATTTACTCACTTATAAGTTGAATCACATTGAAAACTGCACAGACCCAGATCTGCCATCATACAATGTGCCAGCAGATCTGGATCTGTGCAGTTTGTTAGGTGTAATTAGTAGAACAAACAACATTGACCCTGATCTGCAGGTGTATTATGCTGTGGTAGAACTTGATCTTTATTGTTTGCAGTTTGACTTGATGTATAGGTGAGTATATATTGAACATGTCACCATGATCAGTAGTACCATTTTCTTGCTATACTGAAACTCTAAATAAGTCAGATGAAGCAAACAGACATTTATATAGCCATCTGAACTCACAGTTAACAAATAGTTTATTTTTTATTTAAATGATAGCAGTGGGGCTTTTTTCTTCTCAGTAATGTCAAACAATAAGTGATGTTACTAATATCATCCAATTATCAAGTTTATCATGCTGGGAAGAATTGGGTTTCAGTCAACCCAGACATTCTCTTGAAACTTGATTTATGATAGTAAACTGATTCAGTGTCATCTAGTAGTACAGGGGATTAGATTATCTTGAAATATCCCTTCTTCATCAGCAGACATTTTTTTGTCCAAGTCCCTCAACAAATCCGTTTTCATAAGTCCATATCCAATCTAGGGGTAACTCACAAGGGTCACAGAAATGTATGGCACCATAAGAAATGTTCTATTTTTCAGATTGAAATAACTCAGCATTTAAAGCCATTACAAGATATAGCTGCTAGACTACAAATAAACACCATATGAAGTTAAATGCAAAGCTCACTACCTTTAGGTCTAATTTACAGATTGTGTCTTTGTTAAACAAATCAATGGGGAGAAATTACCCCTCTGGCACTTTTGTAAGGAAGGATTTTAATTTTTTAAAGTCAATAATTTTATATTAGAATTGTATCTTTGAATAGATAATCCTTTGCAGTATGTTTCAACAAATGTTTGTGTGATAAATAGCTTTTAATGAATAAAGGTAAAACTTAAGTTGTTTATTATTCATTATCAGCAAAGCCACACTGACCATGTTATGACACCATGATGTATGCATTAGAACTGCATGTAATAGTAAAGCCACACTGACCATGTTATGACACCATGATGTATGCATTAGAACTGCATGTAATAGTAAAGCCACACTGACCATGTTATGACACCATGATGTATGCATTAGAACTGCATGTAATAGTAAAGCCACACTGACCATGTTATGACACCATGATGTATGCATCAGAACTGCATGTAATGGTTGAGACATTACCACTGAATGCCAAAAACTATATGTCTGCCATTGCACAACTTTGCCAAGTGCACTGGGTAAAATACTTGTAAAAACTAGATAATCAATGTAAGTCTTTCACTGCTCAAGTGGAGAAAACCTTGATTAGAGCAGTTGATCTATAAATCAAGCACTTGCATGACTAAATGGAGCTGATTTTCACATGCTTGCTCATTTATAAGGGGATGTTATAGGGTGGGGTGGGGTTAGGAGTGTTTGCAAAATTGCACACAGAAAACACCATTCCATCCCATCTCATAAATTATCTTTTGCAGACAAAAAAGTATGGAAACAAACTGGCAATGCTGTTTAGAAAATTAGTGGAAAAATAAATGGGGCATTTGTACCATGCATGTGGTCTATACGTATCAATATTACTTCTCTATCATCAATTCAGTTAATAATCCATAATGAGTTTTTGATTAATTGGGTTGCTGTGATGGGAAACATGCAATGAATATTGATACCATCTCACTAAGTGGGAGAAAATACATACCTAATTTGTATAACCTTTACTTCAGCGACATAGCTTGACAAGAAGCTTTCATTAACAAGTCGGTCCATCTGTTGAAAAAACAATTTGCTTCTGAGTAAAGTTTATCCAAGGAAAAATAAAGAGTTTCTTTCTTTGATTACATATATCATGAAACATTCAATATAACAGAAGAGACTGTCATTCATTATAAGAGAAAAGTTTGAATTCAGCTGGGGTTCTAATAGTAAGTTGCCATGAGGTACAGTTTAGTACTCTCACTGAGCTGTATTTTCTGTATCAAATTCTCCATGTGTTCATCAATGGATGGGTCATAAGGAAACAACATCTAAAATCATTTCTAAAGTTATGTTACCTCATTTGATATTCTTTTATTACTTACACTCCATTTTACTGTAGATCTCCAAAGTGTAAAAAATATTTTTGTTAAGTTTCTTTTAAAAAAATGAACAATATACACAGGATACAAACAGAAAGCAATTAAGGACTTACCATTTATTTTTCACATTCATTGAAGTATGAACAGGAAAACATTGCTGAAAACTGTATGATTCACAAAAAGAATCATACGTAAGTATGCTCAGTATTGTTTGTTTCATACTTCAGTGAACATAAAAAAATAAACTAGTTAAACCTTACAACTAAATTTACATATTAACAGAGACAAAATAATTTAAATTCTTTCAAAAAGAGTGTTAAATAGATCATTCTAACCTTGTCCAGCCATACCTGAATACATGCAAAATAGCAACCATTATTTGTACTGTGCATAAAACTAATCAGAAAACAGCAATGAGTTCACTGACAACATGACACCAAATGACCCCTGATCATTAAACCATTATAATAGCAGCCTCCATTGAACCATAGAGTCCAGAAACTGAAAGTGAAATCCATGGTTGACAGATATGCATATGATTCAAAAATGCAAGATTAATTTAGATTTGATTAATTATTTTACCCTTATTTCCTGATGTCAAAATTTGGGATTGATGATGACTTGTCTTAGATAATGTACAATACCTACTATTAAAAAAAGAGGTTTTATTCATTAGCTTTTGCAAGTTCATAGTTTACTGGACATGACAAATATGTCTATTTAACAGGGTAAGTCTTTTCAGAAAGAGACAAAGAGGAAGAGTTGCCACTGTTTATGGACCTCATCAATGAATGAAGTATTCATAACACAAAAATTAAATTAAATTCAGTTTATAAAAAGATCATAGCAAATCTCTTTCTTGAAGCTTAGGTTGCAGTGGTTTTCATGATTACTATCAATGAAAAATCATTTCTGACACAAATAAATGAGATAACCATTGTTTTCAAACATGTATTACTGATAAATGCCAAATTAAAGGCCATACACAATTTAGACATATTTTAGACTGTCGATATCTGTCATGTGTGTTGTGTGTATGTGTGTGTGCATGTGTGTGTTTGTGAGAGAGCAAGAAAGATTATGAGATTGCAAGGGTGTATACTCAAATGTAGCATGACCTGACTTATGATTTTGAAACATCTGGACTAGAACTCATCACCTTCATTCACTCAGTTCAAGTTTTACTTCTCTACTTTATTTGGGTCAATCCATATTAAATCACTTCAAGAAACACTCTTAAAATCTCTAACAATCCCAATACAAGCTTTAATTTCAGCTGATTCATCAGCACCAACTTTATTCAACAGTGCAGGATAGCTTCACTGTTTTCATAAGTGAATATGCGAAATACCTAGAAATCAAAAGCTACAATGAGTAATTTATTTAAATTGGAATTACAACTGAAGAGAATGTTAATTTATTTCAGGTTTCCATTTAGCCCAAATTTCATTTAAAACATGAAAATACAACTGTTGGTCTAGATCCAAAGCTCGTCTATTCACATTGCAAAATCAGCTGTTCAGTCCAGCCCAAATAATCAATTCATCTTGCAGGACTATATGCAACAATGTTACAAAGTATGGATCAGAACATAACTTGCATGAACATTTAGGGTGTCAGGGTCTGCAAGTGACTTGCTCCACACATCACCTGTATTTTTTAACAATCCAACTTTCAGTTTTATATTTTCACATTTGTATAAAGTCAAGTCTATTTGCATGGGGTTTTTTTCTTTTGTTTTTTTCTTTTTGAGTTATAGCATTATTTATCATACATATTAACATAAGCACAATGCCCACATTGTTGATATAAACCTATATTATCTCTACATAGCTTGCAAATATTTTACAGATATTAAATTTCTCTGCGAATATTGAAAAGTAGTGCCAGTTGGTGGAGTTAAATTATTATTTTATTGTTATTTTTTGTTCATACAGATTTAAAGTGGAAAATAAAAAACCCTGGATTGCTGGAAATCATAATGAAGCATCAAAATGTTCATTATAAGCTTATACAAAAATAATCCAATATTTTGCATAACATTTTTGAAACAATAATCTTGCTATACTCTTTTCTTCACAGAGGCTAAAGAGATAGATAAGCATCTAAATAAAGACCAATGAGAAGAATGGATCATATATAAGCACTGAAATTAACACAGCAAGATAACTAAATTTAGAAATAAAATCTCAGAGCAAGACTAAATCAGAAAAGTCACCACATCTCTTTGAATTTTTCCCCGTCTGTTTTGATTCTGGTTGATAATTTTTTCTATATCATTTCTTTGTTTTAGGGTTGCTACAACTATAGTAATACAAGGAGTAGAAATAGAATATTTATGACATCAGATATACATTATTTGGTAGTCAAAATAAATATGTCAATTAGATCTTGCATCTTGCCAAAAATTTCAAACCAAATATTAAGATCTAATATGACTTTAATAGTCTATTCTTTGAGAAAATCTTTGAATTGCTCCTAGAATAGCACTGGATGTGTTATTAAGGGAGACAACCTTTGCCATCACTATTAAATGAGTAACAATCCCTATCTTGATGTTAGGGTTAGAGCAAGTGCATTGCTTACACTTTGTTGTATTTTCTGTACCATCCCCATGTACTCAGGACTGGATGCATTATTCAAGGAATCTGTCCACTCTTGATCCAGCTTCAGGTCGATAATGAACATGGAGCCTAAAAAACAATGCCACAAATAGAAAGCATATTTTGGGATGTCTGAAGTCTTCTTCCTGATATGCAAAGGTTAACATAGGTCACATGTGCCTGTAGCAAAAATAATACTGTCCTTGTTTGTCTATAAGACTGAAGTTTGAAATCTTATGTGATATAATGACAGGAAGCACAAATTTGTACAAAATAAAAGACATTGTTCCAAAATCAAGCATAGACTTTTAAAATTAGAAGCATTTGAATACTGTAAGGGAAGGTAACTCAGTGTGTGTGTGTGATATGTGTGTGATTTGGATTTTTCACATAGCTTTAAATATTTTTCACTCATATCACTACTATGCCTGCAGTGTGAACATTTATAGTGATGTCAAGCACTAGGGCATCATGCCGCAGACCTATAGCATCATGTCCCACCCAGTCACATTATCCTGACACCATGCCGACAAGTTCTGGCACTAACCTCTTAATGCTGAGTGCCAAGCAAGGCAGCTGCAAGTACCATTTTTATCAGTCTTTGGTATGACTCAGCTGGGGTTGAAACTGCAACCTCCCACATCCGAGGCAGATGCTCAAACCACTAGGCCACTGGAGCAGTTGAGGTAACTCAGCCAAGAATTACTGTCTCTTGATTTTGTTTTGAACATGATACAGATGAGAAAAAAAAAATCTGAGATAATTCATGGTCCGTGCTAGAGGGTGATTCTGAGAAAATAGTGCCTGTCATTTTGCCCAAATATGCTGAGAAACCTAAAGCAGATTTTACCTTTTCTTGAGTTGACACCCACCCCCATGTGTGCTATTCGATGCTTTTATATTCTGATTGCAATATCAATGCTTGTCCCTCTTCTTCTGCTCGATAAAAACTGTAAAACTGTTTCATCATAACATTAGCATGCTAAACCTTTCTTCCAATTTTGCAATGATTTATGTCTGCAATTAAATTTAAATTTCAATTTATGAGCTTCCCATTGAAAATTAAAACCTGATGCTTTAAGACAAATTCCATCCTAATCAAGAGCATGTTAATTACTCCATGGAAGTAAAGGCTGAGTTCTAGGTAAGTCAAACAAGTTAACATCATGTTTCACCCAGTAAACACAACATGAGAGAATTTGCACCTGAATGCCCACCATCTGTTTTTGACAGTAATCCTTTCTTTTTTTTTTTAGAGATTAATATTGTTTGCAAAAACAAAGCTGAATTACAGTTTTGATGAATGAAAATGTTAATATTTTCAGGTTCAAATTCATGGAGAACTTCAGGGTTAAATTTGGTTCTGAAGACAAAAAGAAAAGAAATAAATATGGTTAATTTCTTCTTTTGAGTAAATTTAGTTTAAGCCCAATACTTCATTCATTATGTACAGTAAAGTATGAAAATGACTTGTCTGAGAGGTAAAACTCAAAGAATTTTAAATTTTATTTAATTCAAATTATTATAACTGATGTTGCTAAAACTATTAAATTTATTAAGCAAATGTGTATCACCATTTTACATGAAAATTAATTTGAATATTTATTTCAACTTGTGTTCTGGAATATTTAAATCTTTTATAAAATATTTCCTGTCTTGCATGGTGGTATCAGAACTCATGAATAATGAATATGAGGAAAGTTACCTCCCTTGAAATTTGTTACTATCTAGAAAGGTCCTCAATATCTTTGAGAAAATTTTCACTGTATTTTAGGTAAAGTTCTTCTCTTTCTTTTCATGAATTTAAACTTCAGTGTCAATTTAAATGTCACTCAACAGTAGTTGCTGGCTACAACAATCATTAGTAGATATCTGAAAAAACCAAGAGGTCAGTTACAGGTCTCAAAATAAGGTTCAATAAAAGATAGCATGTGGCAATGCTGAAAGGGGCTTGGTTCTTATGTCCATCTCTATAGGCCAATTCACATTTTCTATTTCCCTCTTCATTTTCTAGAACAGCCCCCCATTTCCACTGAACATTTACATAATATAACAACCCATTCATCACTATTGTTATATTCACAACATGGTTTTGCAGTCAGGTCAAAGCACAAATAAAAACAATTACTTGCTACTGTTCAACAATGGGGAATGATGGACTCAACAGAGATGAGGAATTAATTACTTAAGAAAATTTACATAATTGTTTTGAATTTTAAGAGATCAGAAATGAAATTTTAATTACTTTTCTTATATGACTCCGGCAAACCCTGGGAGTCATGTACAACTAACCTAATTTGGTATAAACTGTTTATTGAGATTACATTATGTTTTACAATGTAAAAAATTACTTCATGCTGATTAACTTTATTTACATTTCTTGTATTTAAAAAATCAGCATTTTGTGGGTCAAAAATTTAATTTTATTCTTTGAGTTGTTCCCAATGTACTCTCTTGTTCCGACTCTATGATGCTCTAAGCTTTGATTCAACAATAGGCCTTGAAGAATTTGAGAATGAGGATGAAGATCAGATGACTCTAATTAAAGATGATTTTTCAGTACCAAAGTTATTGCAATACATACAAATATGATGATCCTACAGACTTTAACAAGAGTAGTTGATAAATGTGAACAGGGGATACTGTAAATGTTTCAATGGGGTGTTTCAAATTTGATAACTACACCAAACTGGATATAATTTATAATACATGTAAAGCAATAATATAAAAGAAACAAGAAAACCCCAACAGAACTCTATAAAGGCAGCTGCCTTAGTAGGTTTAATAAATAAGTAATTCATCAAAAAGTTATTGCTATTTTTTCCACTAGTATTGAACTGTAAAATTATTCATTAAGATAATTATACAAAATTAAATTGAAAACACTGTGAAATAATATTAATAAGTTGAAGTGAAGATGGGTGATAACTTAACTAAAAATGTGTACATATTCATAAGTTTTAGTGAAGACAGGAAGTAACGTTAATTACAAATGTGTACATATTCATAAGTTTTAGTGAAGATGGGAAATAACGTTAACTAAAAATGTGTACATATTAATAAGTTTTAGTGAAGATGGAAGATGACTTAACTAAAAATGTTTACATATGAATACATTTTAGTGAAGATGGGAGATAACTTTAACTAAAAATGTGTACATGCTAGGCAGATGTCCCGAATATAATACATTTAAAGGGAAAAGTACTAACTTACACAGGGGACAGAACTCATTAATATTTTATTACAAAATGGTGAAAACTAAAATATTTTCCTAGATCTTCCTAGTTTAAACTTAAAAACAAAGCTTGGCTTAAAATGATACAGTATTTAAAAAGTAATTAAGCAGAAATTAAATTTGTATTGGACATGACATAATGTGACAGACCTAAATCATTAACACTTTATGTCTGCTGTTTAAGTGTTGCAAGATTATACAAAAATCTCCTTACTATATTTAGAACAATGAACAGGGTTAAGCCCTCCAGGTAAGCTGTTCAGAAGGAGACCATAGTTATCCCTCTCAACCTTCTCAAACAGCATCTCCGTATCTCCATGACTACAGTTGTATCCAGATCCAAAATCTGTCATGTTTGCTATCTGAAGACCACACTGTACAAGGCTCTGGTATGTACTGAGGGATAAAATAGTAAATATTTTTATTTATTAATGAATAATTAATGTCCTTTAAATCTAACTAAGATATTTTCATGCAGTCCTATACTTTTTAAATTGAGAAAAAGTTTTGTTTCACTTATAATAAACACTTGATCAGCTGATAATCTCATTTTAATATACAAGTGCAAAAAGCTTAATCTGGTAGCAACTTGAGTTTTAACACCATACCATTGAAGTAAATGACTCAATCAAGACTTGCTTAGGTTTTAGTCATTTTTAAGACCACATAAAAGCAACCACATGCAAACAAGTGAATACAGGAACTGGTCTGAATTTGGAAACTGTCTGTTCATTCATTAACTTCTTAGTTTAGACACAATCTGACACTACTGACCAAATGTTTATGTACTCACTAACAAAACTCCCCCCATGATGTCAAGACAGCCCTGCCTGAAGACTCTTGTATACTTCCAGTCCTTGGATCTGCAGTTGTGGGGTTAATGAGGATGGGTATGGAACCAGACTGGGTCCTTACTGGACAGAACATGACTGACAGTGCCACCAGGGTGTCTTGGTTACACAGGCTTCCCAGCTGATCCACAGTTTCCAAAGCTGAAAACAGACAAAACCTGAGACTTCATGTCTATCTCAGAATCAGTGTCACTGTCTGTGATATTTACCATATCTGTTTGTACCTGAATAATCCACACCAAACAACAAACAATATAGATTAAGATCTTCTTTTGTATAATGTATTGTAGATTAGGGTCTTATTCATCCTTTGTTCATGTTATCAATTTAACAGTGTAAACCAGAACCTTTTGTTGTATAAAGTACTGTAGATTGGAATCTAACTACCATCTGCTATACCAAGATCTTCTGTTGTATAAAGTGCCACATACTGGGGTATAAATTCACTATTTGTTCTAGTTATGAAAAATAAGTGTAAATCAGGATCTTGCATTTGTTAAAGTGATGTAGATTGGGGTCTAATTCCACATTTGTCTCTGATGTATAAAGTGCTGTAGATTGAGAAATTAATATGTTTAAGTTATGAATTTGACAGTGTAGACAATTGGGATAAAAAAACAACACAAACGCCGATAATTCCATGCAACTAGTTTCGCATTTAATACATGCTTCTTCAGCATGTAGACAAGGATCTTCCATTGTATAATTTAGTGCCGTAGATTGGGGTCTAATTCACCATCTGTTCTAGCACAATCTTCCATTATACTAAGTATTTTAGATTGGGGTCTATCCACCATCTGTTTTAGCAAAATCTTCCATTGGACAAAGTGCTTTAGACTGGGGTCTATCAACCATTGTTCTAGCACAATCTTCCATTGTACAAAATGTTTTTTAGATTGGGATCCATCCACCAATTGTTCGACTAAGATCTTCTATTGTATAAATTGCTGTAGAATGGCATCTAATTCACCATTTATTTGAACAGGAACTTGCATTGTATACAATTCTGTAAGTAGGGTCTAGTTCACCATATTTTAATGATTATTTTGTGAATGTAACCTCTAAGCTTGAAGAACCAAAATTTTAACTGATCACTCACACCTTTGTGGATTATGGTGCTGAAAGTTTATCAAATGTTCAAAGATTTTAAATTCCTGTAATAAGTTCAACTTTTAAAAATATATATGCAAAACATTGACATCACTAAATCAACAGAACATGTTATGATAGACCCAAAACTTTTGAAGGCAGCAGCACCTCATTCTTCATAGTCTAAAGACTGCTAAATTTCTTTAATTACGGTAAACTGCAAAGGTAACTCCACTCCACAACACAGGGGCAAAAGAGGACTTGAACAATTTTCACCCAGTTACTATCCTTCCAACTCTTTCAAAATTAAATGACAAGTATCTGCATGAATCATTTATGACTAATCTTACTAGTCACAAACTTCTCCATGATTAACAATATGTTTTTTGGCAACATCAACTAAAAATCTATCAATGTTGTGACATTGCTCACAAATGGTTAACTTGAATGACTGATTTCAAACAGCAACTTTAAATGGACATGTTTCAGAAAATAAAAGAACTCTGGTGTGCCACAATGATCTATATTTGGACCACTTTTGTTTGTTATTTTCATAAATGATCTTCCCCTACAGATTGGAAATTCAGTATCATCAACTGACCTATGTGCTGATGATACTAATTTTTCTGATGAACACAACCGCAAAAGTGAATTAGAGAAAAATTTCTTCTAATGACATTAAACTGGTTTCAAAATGCGGTGTAAAGTATAGGGCATGTTTGGGAATACAAATGAAATAAAGCTTTCTCTATTAACAAAACAGCCAAAAAGAGCAAAATTAAAGACAGATTACATAAGCCTTTTCTATAATAATGAAAGTTGTTTCCAAGGACAAAATTCTTGGTATTCTTGTTCTGATCATGCATGTTTCATTACAAAGAAAACAAACTCCTATCTTTAGCTATTAAAAAAAATAAAGTATTTCATTCCAAAAAGCACCATGTGACTTTTTACAAGAGCTACATCTAGCTTCATTTTGACTACTGTAATATAATATGGGGAAAATATGTCTATTATTAATATTAAGAAAATATGTCAGTTGTATAAATGAGCCATAAAAAAAATAATAATTGGGCCTTGGCTGGAAACATTACTGAGACAATAGATACTTTATAAATCCTACTTTTTCAAGAATGACTTCATCGAAAAAACTTAAGCCCAAAACTGAAGTCAGATACCCAATAACATATCCAAAGAGTCTAAAATCAAACTCTACTCACAAATGATCTCAATTTCATAAATCTACCAAGGGTTATTAGTAGATTTCAATTAAATATATGTGCATTATGGTTTATGTGCATTATGGTTTATATCAGGAACCATGACATCTATCCCACAGTGTTAGACGATAATACACAAACTTAAGCTGAACAATTTTTTATTTACTATTCAATGCAAAAGATATAATTTTGATTTGATTTATTCAAGCTTTTTACTCTGATACAGTCAATACTGACAGAAGAATTGTGCCCAGAATTACATAATTATAGAAGCAAACTAACCTGTACATTCTGCAAAGTCTAGTGCCTGCACTGTGTTTTGACCAGACTCCATCCAGTAACCTTCTAAGAATCCATTCACCATTGTTTTCAACATCTCATTGTTACAGGAGAGATAAGCCACAGTCTTGTTCAGCAATGTCTTCATACGTTTGATGAGCTCATAATACACGCTAGAAGAAAAACAAAACTTTGCCATTTAGACACTGGAATATATAATACACATGCTAACTTAACTGTGCACAGTGTTTGAAGGATTAGGATCTGTGGGCAGATAAGCTTGCTAAAAGAAAAAGTGCAAATAGATAACAGTCAATATCTATCAAAAGGGCTATGCTAAAAACTGATTCTGACCTACTTGAAAATATACAAAAGGAAACAGCAAGAATTCTAACATGACATACCAGACGTGTTAAGGTTTGAGCTTTCATATACAAAATGTGGCTGACTAGAGAGAATGTTGTTGGCTACCTTTGAGAGAGTAAAGAAAAGTCTGCAAACTTGTCACATTTAATAATGGTCAAAAACACAACATCAGACTTTCTAAACATAATTATTCCACTTACAGACTCAGTGTGGTCAGACAGATTAATTATGAGACAGTTTAAATTCTGAGGTGCCATTTTATCATTTACAGGTAACAAATAAGTCTTGTGTTTTACATTCTACTATAAAATTATGAAACTATCTACCTCAAAATATAAGACACTTTAATTCTACCTTTCAAACATCCAAAAACAATTAAATAAAAAGAAGCAGGTGACATCTCACTACTCCGCTGTTGAAAGAAAAATGTCTATGGTACATGAGACACTAAGAAATAACTGTTCTGGTTTTATGGTAGATTTCTGTTTGAATCATGCTGTTATCAATCCATTGTGCAGTTGTTCTGAACAAAATGAAACAGCACATCACTATTTCTTTAATCTCTTGATGAATAACCACTTTGTTTGGTGATGATACTCTTAATTACACAATTAATGCTCTTGATGAATAACCACTTTGTTTGGTGACGATACTCTTAATTACACAATTAATGCTCTCGATGAATAACCACTTTGTTTGGTGATGATACTCTTAATTACACAATTAATGCTCTTGATGAATAACCGCTTTGTTTGGTGACGATACTCTTAATTACACAATTAATGCTCTTGATGAATAACCGCTTTGTTTGGTGACGATACTCTTAATTACACAATTAATGCTCAAGTTTTAAAGCAGGTTCTCTTGGCCATAGTAGCCATTTCTTGAGCCCTTTAATTTAAAAATAGAGTTTATAAAATTTAATTGAGCTCATTAATTTAAAAATAGTTTATCAAATTTAATGGAGCCCATTAATTTAAGAACACAGTTAATGAAATTTAATTGAACCCATTAATTTAGGAATAGAGTTCATGAAATTTAATGGAGCCCATTAATTTAAGAATACAGTTCATGAAATTTGAAACCATACATTTGTCTTTCCTAAATATCCATACATTTGTCTTTCCTTAACTCTTTCCTCAGAGTTTTAAGTCTTGAGAACTACTATTATAATTCCACAATGACTTCCTTGGTCTTTTTTCCCATGAACATCATTTGACTAACCACAATACACATATATATATATGCATACATGCATGTGCATGTGTGTTTGCTTTTACATGTTGTGTTAGGCATGGTGTGATCTGGGTCTATGCAGTTTGTTAGGAATAATAGGTAGAACAAGTAATAAAAAATTCTTGATCTATCTATCAGGTATGACAGCACAACTCACTATGGTGATGATTACAAAGTAAAGTTTTAGAAAATAAATATAAAGAATTTTTCTATACTATAGAACAAAATGTATGCTACAGAACCCATTTTTCTTTGACATACAATAATCATAACCTTTCCATTTGGACCCCGAAAATCATTAAGATACCTTAAGTGCAAGCCCTCTGCAAACTTAGGGTACATAGTCTCGAGCTAAAGATACCATGCAAACAATGTTTATATTCTTTCAGTTATAGTAACATTGACCATTGACCACAAAATTAATAGGCTTCTTTCTTATCCAACCTGTAAGTCATCCACAGACTTTGGTGATGGTAAATGCGAATAACTGACATTTCACTGCAGAAACCATTTTTCTTCTTTCAACAATATTAACTTGATCTTTGACCTTTTGACCTCATATTAATAAGTTTTTCCCTTTTCTCATGTACAAGCCATGGATGGTTCAGGTCTGTGAAGCAGAAATGATGTGTGGAAACCATTTTTCTTCTTTCAAAATGACCTTGACCTTTGATATTTTGAACCCAAAATCAATAGGCTTCATCTTTAATTGAAATGTAAGCCAACCATAAAGTTTGGTCTAGGTATGTGATGTAGACATAATGTTTGGTTTGGTGTGATGTTTTATGGCACAGCAACATAAGTAGGTTATTTAGTGCCAAGGCAACTGGAACAAAGTGCCTTGCCAAAAGGCACATTACAGTAGCCAACTCAGGCCGATCTGATAATCAGATTGAATCTGTACCCTTTTGGTCACAATTCTGGCATGTTAGCCACAGAGTCAACATGGCTCCTGCCTCCGTTAATTGCATCTTACAATATGTACGATATCTACAAGGGGTCCCTGGTGGCTGAGTGGTCTAAGGCACTTGTCTTTACAGATCACTCACATATCACCTGTCTGCATGGGTGTGAGTCTGGGCTTGACCGATCAGGTATATGAAAAAGTCTGCCACTAGCTTCCCATTACTTAGTGGCTCTTCCCACCTTCTTCTACCAAATATACTGGCTGCCATGTATAGCCTATCATGTGCTGAAAAATGGCATTATAACAAAAAAAAACAAACCTGCAGCATGCATGAGAATGCACTGGGCCTATTCTAAATCCATGAACCTGCAGAAGACAAAGGTAGTGTTTCTTGTGCAGAAACCATCTGTTTTCTTTCAATCACATATCTTCCACAAAGATTCAGTATCTCTAGGTGGTGGAAATCTTATTCTACAAAACTCATTTTCTTTTCACATATAGTAATCTAGACCTTAAACCTTTTGACCACTAAACTGACCAGATTCTTCCTTACTGGAAGTGCAAGCCACCTACATAGTTGGTAAATGTCACTGGCAGACAATCTGAATTATAATGCAGTAGTCATTTTTCTTCTTTCAGTGAGCAACCTTCACCTGTGACCTTTTGACCCCAAAACTTATAGGGCTCTCGCAGATTCCAAGTACAAGCCATTCACAAAATCTGATAACTGTAGACAGTGAACAACTTGAGCTATTATACAGAAAATGAAATTCGTAACAGTTAGAAGGATGGACACTGACCATCCAGTCTGATGACAACATTACATAATATGGCTCATATGTAATAACTGACCTGTCTCCACTCTATGGGACAGCTTTGCTCTCACCTGCATTTGAGATTGCTGGTGTAAACAGTAGTGTTCCTCATTTTTATAAGGGGGCTGAGACTTTCAACCACTAGACAGCTGTAGTTGGCCATAATCAGTGCACACTGTAATCTCGGATTGGAGCTGAATGAACCATTGAAGTAAACATCTGTAAAAACCAGAAGTTTGTAAGAATTTGGATTAACTACAAACAATATTTTATTTTAATTTGGAAATGGTACCTTTATTACTAGAAAATGAATAAACTACACCACAACAATTTCATTAAAGACTGCTAAGGTGGGCCCAATAAAAAATATTAACAAGAACAGCTAAGTATTCAACACTGAAAAATATTACCTCCAATGTATTTTAAAAGATTACTTTATTTTCTTACTGTTTGCATGGTCATGGTGAAGTTTACATGTCAAAACACTGCAGAAAAAATTTCATTGTCATATTCAAGTATATATATATATATATATATATATATATATATATATATATATATATATATATATATATATATATATATATAGATAGATAGATATACACACACAATCACACTAGAGTTGTACACATAAACACAATCACACTTGTTACTTACATATAAATGGAATCACACTTGATATTTACATATATTAATGATCACAATAGATTACATATATATATATATATATATATATATATATATACAATCACACAAGATATGTTTATATAAATAGTCACAGTGGATATTTACAAACAACAATAAGATTGCACTAGATATAAATACAACTCTGTCAACCAAATTTTATTTGTCTACCTCATGTGGTTTTCTGCCTAACGATGCTTGCAATATTTTTGTTTAAATAAAAGTACAATTCCAAAGCTGAAATAAATATGAAGACAAGAGGCCCAAAAGACTGAGTCAGTAGGAAGCTCTCTGTAGAAATTTCTTCCAATATTGTTGATTGCATATGTTACAAATACATTACAAATATGTTTCCCCCACTAACACTACACCAATATCTAATGACATATCAACATTATTTTTCCAATATTGATATGCCTTATTTCAGGGGTTTTCTCTCAATATTGAAATGCCTTATGCCAGGGCTTTTTCTCTTGATATTGATATGTCTTATGCTAGGGTTTTTCTCTCAATACTGAAATGCCTTATGCCATGGGTTTTCTCTCCATACTGAAATGCCTTATGCCAGTGGTTTTCTCTCAATATTGAAATGCCTCATGCCAGTGGTTTTCTCTCAATATTGAAGTGCCTTATGCCAGGGCTTTTTCTCTCAATACTGATATGTCTTATGCTAGGGATTTTCTCTCAATAATGAAATGCCTTATGCCTGGGTTTATTCCCAATACTAAAATGCCTTATGCCAGGATTTTTTCTCTCAATACTGAAATGCCTTATGCCAGTAGTTTACTCTCAGTATTGAAATGCCTTATGCCAGTGGTTTACTCTCAGTATTGAAATGCCTTATGCCAGGGTTGTTTCTTTCAATACTGAAATGCCTTATCTCAGGGTTTATTCTCTCAAAGTTGGTCATGTTCTGTTGAGCAATTTTTGAAATGTAGTTATAAAAATGGTTGGGGTTTTTTTTGTTTTGAATATCATAGCCATAACTAATGGCATACAGACTATTTCAAAAATTTTTAAGTCCTTCATGCCATAGTGCTCTCTGTCAAATTTGGTCAAATTCTGCATTGCTTTCCAAGAAGAAGTCTGTAATATATTTAGTAATGATATTCACACCTGATGGCAGATTGGCACCATCTGCATAAATCTGAATGCCCTTCATACCTGATGGCAGATTTTAAAGTTTTTCTTTTTTTAATAACAGCAGTAAAATCTGACTGTGGATCAGCATCACTTGAAAGCACTTCATGCCTAGAATCTTTCTGTTAAATTTGGTCAACATTAATGAGAAGATTTTCAAAGGCTGTTTTACTGTTAGTAATGATGGCCATACTTGATGACAGCTTGTAAGTAATGATGGCCATACTTGATGACAGCTTGTAAGTAATGATGGCCATACTTGATGACAGCTTGTAAGTAATGATGGCCATACTTGATGACAGCTCTATATCCCGGTATGCTTTTCTGAAAATTTGATCCAATTCTGTTTAACAGTTAATGAGAAGTCATTGACACACTCGAGGTATCTAACTATCAAATTTGGTCTGGTTTGGCTCACTAGATTTTGAGCTATCTTGCTTACAAGAAAGTGTGATGTGTGACAGATGACAGATGGATTTTTGGATCAAGTTACAGCATACCAATATGTCTCCAACCATTTGGGAGTGGGGGGGGCTAGATATAACTTGAAGTGTCAATATGTATACACATGTCAAATTTGATCTCAGTCTTCCTAATGTAAAGCCTCATGCCAACTTTAGTTTCAATCCATGATGTCCTTCAGAAGATATTTTGGAAACAAAATTCAGAGCAGACAGAATCTGATGTACAGAAATTACCAATACTATATACCATCTCCATTGATACAGTAGGGAATCAATAAGAGATAAATAAACCCAGCTGGTTCTGGAAATGCTACTTCTAATAGGATTAAAATATTACACTGACGCATTAATATGGCAGAATGAAAAGGGAATTAATCTCTTCTTTCAGTTCATTTAATACAAGAACCAGACCAGTGAATCCTTGGCCGCATTCAGTAATAGCAGCGTTGGATAGTACTAAACTAACAGTCCTATCGTACAGGTTGCCACTGAAAAAGGTAACAGCCCAGATATGTGGCTCTCCATATGGTTAGAATGTTGAAACATTTAAAATACCTATGACAATACTAGTAAGGAATAGGGTTTAAATGTTGAAGCATTTCATATTAAGATACCTATGACAGGACAGATTAGAGTTCAGGTTAGATTGTTAAAGCATTTAATGTTAAAACATCTATGACATGACAGATTAGAGTTCAGGTTAGAATGTTAAAGCATTTAATGTTAAAACATCTATGACAGGACAGATTAGAGTTCAGGTTAGATTGTTAAAGCATTTAATGTTAAAACATCTATGACATGACAGATTAGAGTTCAGGTTAGAATGTTAAAGCATTTAATGTTAAAACATCTATGACATGACAGATTAGAGTTCAGGTTAGAATGTTAAAGCATTTATTGTTAAAACATCTATGACAGGACAGATCAGAGTTCAGGTTAGAATGTTAAAGCATTTAACATTAAAATGTCTATGACAGGACAGATTAGGGTTCAGGTTAGAATGTTAAAGCATTAAATGTTAAAACATCTATGACAGAACAGATTAGAATTCAGGTTAGAATGTTAAAGCTTTTAATGTTAAAACATCTATGACAGGACAGATCAGATTTCAGGTTAGAATGTTAAAGCTTTTAATGTTAAAACATCCATGATAGGACAGATTAGAGTTCAGGTTAGAATGCTAAAGCATTCAATATTAAAACACCTATGACAGTGTATGTTAGGGTTAAAATTACAATATTATTGCATTTAATATGCCTATGGCACGATAGGTTGTTCAGTAGAGTCAAACTGTTTCCTCCTTTAACAGTGAGCGTATCACTACTTAAAGAGTTCTGCATTTATTTAGAACATTTCTATACCTGCACTGTGCATGCATTCATGTCTACACTAACAAATGTAAGCACTGAACATAGCACTGATTATTACTGTAGTGAAAAAAATCAACTGGATCAAAATATTCAAGTCTATTTACTGACCTTGGCAAGTTTGAAGGTTATCCAGTAGATATGAGGGAAGCAACTTGTTCTCAAGTGTACTATTCTGTTCATGGCTGCTAACAGTGGACATTAGATGTGTGAACTCGCAATTGAAACCAAACCCATAGAAAAAACTTTGAATGCCATTTAGTATGCCAAAAGCAATGCTGCAAAAGAAGTTACATGAATGATTATTACATACATGTATATTACCACTTATTCATGGGCTATTCACAATACCAAATGCAATGCTGCAAATGAATATTAGTTGGATGTATATTGATGATTCATTCACAGGTAAGCCTTCTGTAACATTCTGAAAATCAAAATTGTTCTTATATAGTGGGGTATAGACCTATTTTAATTCCATAGGTGTTGAGTCTTTATAAAAAAGTGCCTTCCAAACCAATCTTCCCCTCTCCCAGCTCCACACACATTTGTTTCTGCAATAGTCCCAAATCATAATGAGCACAGCAGAGCACCTCAAGTGAGATAAGTTGTTACGAACTGAATTAACATTCTTTTAAATAAATTATATGAATACTGTTATTATTTAAAGTTTAAAATTCTACAATTAACTGTAGCATAACTCTGCAATGCATTGTAGGTAATGATAGAATATGAAAGGATCTCATGTGACTTACACAGCTTATGAAATTTATCAAATTGTAACAAAATAACTGGGAAGAGCAAAATATCAAGTGCTCTGTTGTAGACTGTATATTCAAATCAATCTCCTGAAGATCTGACTCAAGGAATACATTATAATAATGTCCAAGTCTAACACATACAGGAATGTAACAGTTTGGTTGAACATCCAATTTTGCAGTAATAAATCCTCGATGTACTGTCAGAAACATTGATGTCCATGTCACATCATAACTCTCCCTGCAACACAGTGCCATAGAGAATGTAGATTTTCAGCTATTTTTGAACGAACTATCTGCAGTACACAAGAATGGCTATAACAATCTTGTGTTTCAAACTTTTATGGTCAGAAAGAGTACTGGACAGATGGACATTGCATGTCATAATATCACCAATGTCAAAGTGTGTGGACAACGACTATAATGTCATTACATACCCACAGCGAACCTCGTCTGTCAAGTTGACAGAAAATTTGAAGCTCCTGTGACAGGCTACATATTTCATGTAGTACTGCATTGTGGGAATGCTTCTGCAGACCTCCTCATTACTTTGATCAGGAATTTCAGCCTGTAACAAGGCCCAGTCTCTGTTTGTGCCTACAAAAAAAGTCATTTTAAACAAATTTTTGCATCAAATTGTCTCGGAGAAAGACACATATCCTATAACTTGTCAATTTTTTTATGTTCAAATAAGAGCTGTAGTTCATAATTGGCAAAAATGTTAATTTAAATCAATCCCCCATGTTTTGTCATTTCTATTTGCCTGCCTCATTTTATTCTACAATCATTTTGTATCAATATTTTATTTTATTTTTTAAATTTTAATGATTCATAAAATCATTGCATGCAATGGAAGCTGTCATGGTGTAGAGTTTTTGCAAATAAAGATTGATTTTATACATTGCAAAATTAGAATATAAAACTGCATAATTTTTACTGATTTTTTTTAAAATAAAAAATGTACACATGTCCTATATACTTGTGTTGTACTATTTTTCCTCCCTGAATGCATGTGACATGTATTGAGTGTTACATGTCTAGGCTCTTTCAAAAGTAACAAGAAAAGAGTGAAGCCAACAAGCTTTGTAAAATTTTACAAATAATTTATTTCCCTAGAAAAACAAGGTAAAAATAAAAAAAGGACTTATGGTTTATGAATCAAATCCAAAATTAATTCAAGAATTAAAAAATATAAGTCCTATCAATGAAAGCTCTAAAAGAATCATAGTTTGAATCCCGATGAAATTCCAAGATGGAAGGCGATGACATCTTCGATAACCTTCAAAGTGTTGCTGTGTCAATAGTTCCTTGTTGAATCACAAAGATTAATATTCCAGTCTGGAATTCCTGAATAAATTTTGATAAATGCCTTTGTCCAAGAATTCTGATGAGCACTAGTATTTTCCAGGGAAAATAAATTACTAATTCCAGAAAATAAAAAAAAATCAACTTAAACTGGTCACAACAAAATACCTTTGAGCTTCAAAGTTTTAAAAGCCGTCTGGCTATTTCTTCTCAAGAAAATGACTATACAGTAAATTAAGATGTAAAATAGATTCCCGTATGAGGTCATGTGACCACCGTCTAGCAAACAATGTAGAAACATTACATGCCTTAAATCAAGAATTCTAGTATAGCCTTAATTAAAATTCAATGATTCCCACCCTGGAAAAGTTGAAAAAAAAATATGTATATGTTGTTTACTTCAGAAATGTCACTGGCACTGAATCTAGGTCACCAAAAGATACAATGTTTCAAACTGCTGGCTGAATCACCCAACAGAACAGAATTGAATTTCTAAAAAAAATCAAATCCAGTAGACAAAATTGTCATTACAATAACATGCAATGAAATAAAATAAAATAAAATAAAAATTTAAAACTAACAAACAAGTAATTAAATTACATATACATAACATGAGTCATTTATAATTATTGTCTTTTCATCTACAGCATGTTTTCATTTATTGGATGCCATATCTAGAAAATGCTGTGTAAGCAAAAGCTTGATAATGCAGGCAATTTGCATGAAAAGATGGAGTGTTAAAAGCATCTGAGAAAATCCTATGAAATTATACTGTTTCCTGATGAACTCCACTGAATCTAATACGAAACCCAGATCTGGATCAGATATGGACAAGTCAGTATCTGGATTAGATTGCAACAATCATATTTGTGTAAGGGTCATTCCAGCAAGACTTATGGTCAAATCATAAGGGTTGATAGGTTTGTTACTGTAGATATATCACACATGTGACAGAACCTGGACCTCAAGTCACTAGATTTACCAATTTTTTTTCTCAGAAGATTGACTTTTAAACCAGTTGATTTTTTATCAACAAATTTTACTTGTTTGAAAGGGATTGATAAAACAAGTTGATGTTTATGCTACATATTATATATCATCTTCTCGATAATAATACAGATAGCTTTGAACATCAATCAGATACTAACGGAAAATACTACAATAATAATGAATGTAAATTAGTCATTGTGTTGTCAATTAAATGAAAAATGTTGCCTATCTCATATTCACTGCCAAGATTTATTAAAAATAAAATCCACAAGCTTCCTTCACAAGGTCATTAACTGGTGACCTTTGACAATATTCATTGTGATTATTACGTTTCACAATTTACAAAGTGCTCAGTACTTTTTCTCTTTCAGATTTCCTCAGAATCACATTGTATTTTGTGAAAATGGTGGATGTCCTTTCCATACCAGCATTGGAATAAGACAATGACAAAACAACCATGCTCAGCCTGCAAAGAAATTCAAACTTAAATTTTCTGGTGATGGTTAATTTTTGAAGGTTGCTTACTGCTCTGCAACACTCCTCCAAGCTAAGTTCACCCTGAGGAAGAAGTTCCTAAGTTAGACTTAACCGAGGCTCATATTTCTTAGCCAGTGGATTATTAACATTAAGAAAACATGCATGTTTTGCCAATTTACATGTACTGAACATAAATATATATACACTACCCTTCAATATTTCTCTAAAAACCTCTTGAACATTGTAATAACAATTAAAGAATACAACAAATCAACAAATAAAAATACTAACTCATATGTTTCTGCTGAATTCATTTTTTGGTTGGTCTCTCATTTTAATCTCATCTTCATCAAAGACTGACCAATTTTTATCCAAAGACTCAAAAGTCATCATGGATTAACTTGGATTCCCTTATTACTTATATCATATTATAAAGTATTCTGCATCTGGCCATAAGCTTTCCAAATTTAATGGGTTGTTCTATACATGTTAGCCTTCTTAAGCTGGCTATTGTGCCTCATGTCATCGTTTTGTCTCAATTTCCATTTGGATAGAGTTATGGCCCTTGATAATTTCATTGTCTTCATGAGGCTTTGTAATCAGCTTAGAAAAGTTATCATTTAATATTTCAAGTTCCCAGTAGACTGATTCCTGCTGGTCTATATAAACTGGGGATAGAATGCATGAATATTACATTTTTTTTTATTTTCCTTTTTTTAAATTTTAAGATCTTTTATTTTTCAAAAGCTGTAGATTTAAACTATAAAATGGTATGTATGGAAGACAGCCTATAAGATGGTATTTTTGTCCTACCACTGGTAGTCACATGCCTATTTTTTTATGAGACTGCATTCTCCTGCATCACAAGTCAACCCAACAACAAGAGTAGCACAAGGAGAATCCATGATCTCAGAATGTGCCTAAACATGACCCCTAATGAATCAGCTGACTCAATTTCTGACCTATACCTTGAGAAAGGATAAATGATTCATTGTGTTCTAATATTGATGACTGGGAATATTCCAGAATATTAGAGACAATACATCAAGAGAACTCTGAATCCATATTTAAAAGTTTCAGCCCTGTGGACATTGGCATTATGAGCATGAAACCACTTTTTTTCTGGAAATACATTTGTGTCAATGTCTACACATAGAACATCATGTAAGAAGTATCACATACATCAAGAGCATCCACATTACCAGACATGTTGCTTTTTGTGTTTCCTAGTAATTTCCATTTAAACTGGATCTTATTAAAACCAGACATGCTTAGGTTTCATATAAAGTTGATATTATCCTCAATTATTTTTATTTCTTCCTGAAAAATGACCCTCAAGAGTCCCCAGTCATTATAATAAAAGCACCATCATCCCATGCTTTTCTCAGCTATTCACCCATAAGTTCATTTCTCAATCCTCACTCTCAAGTTTCCCAAAGGGTGACAATAATGTAAGAGATATGAACTTACAGTTTGCTAGGGAAGCACCATCACTTCTGGTAAGGATATAGGAGTATTGCTGCATGAGAATGTGATGTATCAGCTCAACAGTACACATGTTGTTTCCTGACATCTTCATGTGGAATGCAATACACTGCAGTAAGTCCTCATAGAATCTGAAAACCCAAGAAAATATTGTTAAAGTTGTGTTTAGAGCATAAATGTGAGACAACCAGGTCTTAAACTATACAATAAAGAGTCTTCATATTTAATGGCTGAACTAGACTTGCAGACTAGTTACTGGATGTGGTATAATGTATACTGGAAGTGGTGTGATAGGTAAAGTAGTTCCCCTTTTGAATGGTCCACCTTACCAGTTGCCACCTACTTTATATGACCAGATTTCCTTTTAACCAACCAGTTTTTGTTAAAAAGGATCCCTCTAGAATGACATTTTATCTATCCCTTGTGAGTGCCCACATAATGGAATTTATATATAGAAACCTCATTAATATTTTTTTCTGAATGAGAAGAAATATAATGCAAACTTCTATCTTCACTTAAATTTGCATTTTGGCAACTGATTTTTGCACTGATACTTGTATACAAAAACAAACATTTATGACATCAAGAGAACATTAACAAGTGTCCCTTACATTTACCTACATCAGGTAATTATCTGAAACAACTGAGTTGCAAGATATTGAAAACTATACATGATATTGAGAAAATGTACTAAATATTATAGAAACAGCTTAGTCATTTTGAACATACACACAAATTAATCACAGAATCAGAAATAAAGAAAAGAACAAACTTCTAGCACTTGAAAGATAACTATTTTGTTTTCATTTTATTGTTAGATATGCATGCACCTGTCATAAATCCTAATCAAAGGCAGGCAACCATCATATACACAGTAAGATAATATCATATTTCTACACATCCTCAGACACTTTGTTTATCAACAAGAAATAATTTTTCCATGCCTTGCTGCCAAAATAATTTTTCCATGTTTTGAAAGGTTTAAGAAATGATTCTAAAAGAAAGGTATTCATGTACTTTTATTTTTGGACATAGCTGTAATTATTCACTGAGAAGACAAGAAAAACAACTAATACCACTTCTCCAAAGTGGAGGATATACTTGTTTATGATCCGAAAAAACACCAGCAAATTGCTTGATTGATTTAAATTGTCAAAATTGGGAGAACTACATTCCATTATTCATGGATCACTGACAATGAAATAACAAATAACATTTGTTTGAAACTGTATTGCTTATGTGAACAGAAAAATTTAATTTTAATTGTAAAAACATTAGAAAAAGATTCCACCATTTATTAAAGGAAAAAATCTTTAAAGTCAAAACCTTCATCTTGAACATTTCCAATGGGAATCAGACTACAACCTGCACCCAGTTATATACTGGCCATGTATACAGGAATTAGTTTCACTGGCTAATAACATCTTTTTAATAAATAAACTATCACAAAAAGAACCTTAATTTTATACTCATTACATACTGTTATGAATTTATAAGTACTGAAAAGAAATTAAATTTTATAAAAGACTTAGAGAAATTTCAGTAATGAACCACATAATTGGGACCAATTCATTGGTCCTGATACTAATATTTAGTACCAACCTTCTGCTCTCCCACCTGCTACCAAATTACACTACTACAATTACTACACTATTGCAATTACTATGTCAAATCTATGGTATGTCACCATTTCCTTCATTAAAGGTTAATTGTTGCCCTTACCTGCATCCATCTACAACACCAAGTGAGGGATTTTGGAGATGATTGTAAGGCCCTGAGCAGTTGTTATTAATCAGTGTTTTAAACATCTCAGTTGGACACTGTGGTTTGCTTTCTGAAATGGATAGCAAATAAAAATTTCTTATAATGTACCACTCTAAAATTGAGTTTTTCATTAAGTCATTTATTGGTACAGTACAACCGGTCTTGAAAGACCACCGCTATGAGAGACCACCTGTTTTGTGAGACCACAATCTCCATGCACAGATTTATTGATTATATAGTGTTACGACCCGTTGTGAGAGGCCACTTGTCTTGAGAGACCATTATTTTTTGGCAGAAGAGGTGGTCTTTCAAGGTAGGTTCTACTGTATTACATGAATATTAGAAGGAGGCTCAAGAAAGCTTAATACTTAGGTGCTATCTAGTGAATACATTAATGAGGTGGAGTGTGTTTAAGTGTCACCAGTTTTGTCACTAAGACAGGCAAGGTACACTCATCCATGAAATGTGTGAATTCAGCTATTTTTGTAAAATGTCTCTGTGCAGTCGATATTTTGTTGTGAATTTAAAAACAATGGCTTTATGACAGTTGAATCTGGCTTTTCTAACATTTATTCCCAGGTCTATAGTGGACAGAAATTGCTTCTGTACTAAGTAAGATAACTAAAGTGTTCACATCTAAAAAAAACAATATTAGTGCTCATTAAAGGTGAATTTTAACCTATCATTGATCATCTTATCTAATGCTTATGTAACAGTGAAATGTTTATGCAATAAATTTAGATGAGGAGTCCTGCTTTTTTGCCTCCCTTGATTAATTAATTCACACTATTTGCAAATAATTAAATATGATAAAATTACTTACTTTTCAACTTATTTTATGAATTATTAATTTTTTTTCCCAGAGAAGTTTTCATATATTATAAGGCAAGTTAATTCTTGTCTTTTTATTGTATTCATGTATCCTTCCACTCTACTATGAAATAACAAGATTTTAACAAATAACAAAATTCATCACCAGTCACATTGCTTTCAGACAGGTCATAAATATGACCACTTTATCAATACCGCAAAAACCATCCAGTAGCCAAGAAGACTAAAGTATTTTTCTACATTGAAGAGTAGCCATCATTAAATTAGCTAACTGGGTCTGGCATGTTCAAAATAATAATAATAATAACAATAATAATGATGATGACTTTATTTAAAGAGGGGGTCACAATTGGTTGCATGAAACTAATCCACCTCATTCTTCCTTCACCAGCTATAATGGCTGCCATGCATTGCCCATCATGTACCGAAAAATGGAATTAAAACCACAACAATTAGAACATATGGGGGTGTGTGTGTGTGCTGTCAGTGAACAAAATTTTTACCTGGATTCTGACAAGTATATCCACAATTGTTGGAGCAACATTTCTGACTTCCATTGCAGGCATAGTCTGAGGTACACTCCATGACACAAGTTCCTGCTAATACAGAAACTGGACAGAACCCAGGTTTGGAACCTGTGTTAAAATAATAATAATAATAATAGTCATCATTATGTATCAAGGATATCTAAATTTTTGTAGTAGATATGAAGAAATGTTTCACTTGTCAAGTGGAAACATTTTGTATTGTTACTTGTGGCTTTGCCACTTATGACAACACAATGTTTTGACTTCATGTGTGATGCATTTCCTTATATCTACTAAACAAAAACCTAGATTTCCTTTTTAATATATACTTATCCAGCTAAAGAAAATCGAACTGCATGGATTTTTTTCTCCAATCTGTGCCAGTGCAAGTAACTGCTGTGTTATCACCTCAACAAAAAGTTCCAAAGTTTTACAATAATTTTAGGACAGAAACTTTCTACAAATTTAGCTTCTACATATAATGCTTCAAATTATGTATTTTGACAAAAATAATAATAATAATAATAATAATAATAATAATAATAATAATAATAATTTTTTTGTCCTTGCAAGCCTGCATACTAGTACAGTAACAAGCACTGTAGACTGTTCCAACCCAAAATTTGACTGTTTCTTAATTTCAGTTTACAATCAGCACTCATTAATGCCTGATTTCTCCAACATTTCAAACATGACTGTGATTGCAATTAAAGTTAAAATTGCTAATTAAACAACTATATAACTACATTTAATCATGATATATTCCTAAAAGCATTTACTGTTTGTCACAGAGAATATGATATGGATAACACATGATACTGAATACTGGTAGTAAGAGATCATGTAATTTCAATCACTGACAATTTACATGATTCATGTGAAAATTAACCATAAAAAATTTAATGCTTGAAGCCTAGTTTTGTTGTATGGGTTCATTTTTAGGCATTTACTGATGATGCCTCTTCATTGATTGCATCAATGTATTCTAGAGGGTCTACTTACCTGACTCATTTTATAACCTGATCATCTTGATGGGGAGAAAGTGAGAGAGGGAGAAAGAAGAAGAAGAAAATTAAAATAGGCTTAAATATGGAAATACAGTTTTGAATAATGTACATAAGGACAGATATATTCCTAAATAGGAAGAGAAATAACTTTCAAAAGTGATATCGCCAAAGTGGTATCATCAGTGTGGCAATATGATTTTTCTCACACAGATATATTTCAGTATCTCATTATGACATTATATATATATATATATATATATATATATATATATATATATATATATATATATATATAATACACACTTTAAATTGTGTCTATCTTTTCCTTTGTTCTTCATGCAGAAATCTTATAAAGTTTGCAAAACTGTATCACCTAAACATATACTTTTAGTTACTTTTTCTCATGTACAGTCAAGCCTGTCCTAATGGTCACCTCAGTTCAGCAGGTACATGGTCACAATGACCATTCTAATCCCCCAAGCAAATTTCCTATATAAATGTCATATAATCAGTGGTCACCTGTCTTCCATAGCCAGGGACCATGTATTGCCTAACCAAGCAGTGGATTCACCCTGCCCTCTGCAGTTAGCAGCCATGTGTTTCTTGGCCAAGTGTTCATTTCACCTTGCCTTCTGCTGTCACTGGAGTGTATCAGCAGTGACCACATCAAGTATGCAAATTAAACTTCTTTTGTTTAATGAGCAAGGTATGCTATATATCAAGGTATATTGCTTGAATTGATGTTTAAACATTTCATATTTTCATTGTACTTACTGTAATCCAGTGAAACTCAAAGGTGTCAACATGTCAGCTTCAAAAGCAATGCAGCTTTTATCCTTATGGAATGGAATGAAGCAATTCTATTTATGATTTATATTCTTTGTTTTTTCCTGTTAATAGGAGAATCTGTTAATTGTTATCATAAGATTCAGAATCAAAATTATCTCCGATGACAACAGAATACATCTCCAAGTAGAGGTACACCGTACTAGTGATATCCCTTATGGTTTAGGTGCTTCTAACAATAGCCCCAAGAAGCTTCTTTTCATTCTCTATGTATCAAAGGTCAGAAACAAAAGCTGGCTATCTTTTTATTTTGGTGAGTTTAAGCAACAGCTTAATCCATGAATTATTTAAAGTGTGAACACTTATTTTCATACCTAATTATAGCAACTGCCCTAACATTACATGAAGTACAGGACTGAAAGTGTTTGCAATTCATCATGGGCAATCAAACATTCTGAAATCAATGATGAAAGCATCAGACATCGTAAATGAACTGGAGATTGAGATATGTACAAAACAAAGATCAGTGACTTTTTTAAGGCTTTACTTATGATTTAATTTACATAATGGATTGTGAAGACATAGTATCCTTGTGTGGAATTTATTTTATTAAATTTTGTTAGTTTTCTTTCTCCTAAATAGCTAAACTAAATACACATATCTTTGTAGCATACTACTACTGCTAAAAATAATACACACAAAATAATAATAATGATAATAACACTACTACTACTAATAATGATAATAACACTACTACTACTAATAATGATAATAACACTACTACTACTAATAATGATAATAACACTACTATTAATAATGATAATAACACTACTACTAATAATGATAATAACACTACTACTAATAATGATAATAACACTACTACTAATAATGATAATAACACTACTAATAATAATGATAATAACACTACTATTAATAATGATAATAACACTACTACTAATAATGATAATAACACTACTATTAATAATGATAATAACACTACTACTAATAATGATAATAACACTACTATTAATAATGATAATAACACTACTACTAATAATGATAATAACACTACTATTAATAATGATAATAACACTACTACTAATAATGATAATAACACTACTATTAATAATGATAATAACACTACTACTAATAATGATAATAACACTACTACTAATAATGATAATACTACTAATAATAATGCTAATGCTATTTGGTTCATAGTACATACATTTGTCATGAACCAAGTTTGAGAGCTTAAACTGCCTTGAGAGGTCACCTGTCAACTAGGCCATGTTGCCTTTTCCCATGGGTAGCTGTTGTAGACAGGTGTGACTGTATTTTGTCTATTTTACCTTTTCTCATATATTTTTTGTCCATTTATCCTTTTCCCATTACCTCATTTTCTTTCTTTCAATTTGCAGGGGAATTTTCTTTCCATAATAAAGTAAACACTCCTCCTCCCCTACTTCATAACATTTCGTTCATAGCCCAAAATGTTCGGCCACAATTTGTACCCACACCATTATAAATGCATGAATACTTGAACTGACAAAATTTCACATATCCTCCCAACTTCATACTTTACTGTCATTCCAGTCAAAAGTAAAGCAATATTTTCTTAAAAAATAAACTTGAAAACTCTCTTTCAAAATAATTCTTCATGTATTGTCAACATAGCTGGTAGATAAATAATAATATTAAGCTTACTTGCACAGTTATAGGGACTGAATGTTACTCTGATTAAATTAGGATCCACATTCAGGTTTTGCAGGATATAATCCATGTTGGATATAAATGTACTGAGGATAATGTCGTCAGAACAAGCCCCAGGGTTCCCTATAATCATCTGTATACAGTTTATTGTAGAGTGGTACCGGCTGTAAAAAAAAGAAAAAAACAACAAAATCTTTGAGAAAAAATTTGGAAATGTATCTCATCTTCAAAACTTCAAATCTATATATGATTATAATTTTGGGTCTTATGGCTAAAAGATCAATGAGAATATCTTACCATATATACCTGCTTATGAGTAAAGTCAAAATGCAAACAACACAGATCCTGACCTGCCGTATCATAATGTTCCTGCAGATTAGGGTCTATATTATTTTTTCTACTGGGTCTGTGCAGTTTGCAGCTGGACTTGTCTTATTAACGACTATAGATGGTACATCTCAAAAATTAAAGTAAGTGCAATTCCGAATGAAAACCTCCTGATGCAAGCAAGATAGGAAATCATTTCGAACAGTAAACGAAGGTTCTGCAGAAAAAGCTATTTCAAACAAAACATAAATTTTAGGCAGAAACGTTGATTTAAAAAAATAAATGACAGTTCGACAGCCATTTTAAACAGTTAATTAGGGTCTGCAGAAACAATAATTTCAAGCATTAAGTGAGGGTTCTGCAAAAACAATAAACATGATCTGAACCCACTATAATAACAAGTTTGCACTGGATGCATGTGCAAAAAAAATTGACTTCTTCTGTGATATGTTCTGGACTAATAAGTAGGCAAAATAGACAGACATAATGGATAACTACAATGCTGTTTAGGGCAGACATGATAATGATGTAGTCACCTTATAATGTCATTGAGAACAATGGGATCCATGACTATATCCAAGTTTTATCAGGGACCATATTATTCTGCTTTGCTTAACAGTTAACTACCAGTATATATTATATCATGGATGTGGCAGATAATTACCTGCATTTTGTACTCTGCTCTATATTCACATTAGAGATGACAGCCCAATCTACCTGGCATCTTGTTTGCAGTGCAGCCAATAAAAATTCATCACTGGTACATTCTGTGCAAAAAGATCATACAGCAATGAAAAACTAATATGAAGTTCAGTAAACTGTGTTCATAAAAATTAATATTGCCTCTTCTATTAAATCATTTTTATTGATAACACATAACAGGATCTTCATAACACAAGAAATTTTCATGCAGTGTCTTGAATTATGTATTACCATATTTACTCACTTATAAGATGAGTCCAACTGCAAACTGCACAGACCCAGATCTTCCGTTGCATAATGCAACAGCAAATCTGGATCAATGCAGTTTGTTAGGAGTAATCAGCAGAACAAACAGCATAGACACTGATCTGCATGTGCATTATGCTACAGGATCTTTTCTGCTTGCAGTTTGCCCACCTTATAAGCGAGTATACATGGTATGTTGACAATAGATGACTAAAAAGTCTGCATACCAAATATTTCACAATGAAGTCCTATGGCAAATCTGAGGAATAGAAAGGAACAGAAAGACAAATGGCACTCTATCTTATTATTACTGGTTAAGATATGTATCTTTAGGGCACCAATTAAATGTGGGTATTCACGCAAAATTATTAATACCAAGTAATTCTATGGACCTGAACAAGAGTCCATAAAAACGACTGACATTCTACTGTCTAAAATAGAATTTCCAGGAATTCAAGATAAGACAATTTCCAATTTGTAACTGCTGAATCCTGAAACCGTCTCTGATTATCTTAAACAATATGATTTTCAAATTTGTCACTGTGGCAACCATGCTGGATGTAAGATTGGCACTATTTTCATTTGGATAAACTGGACACCATTAGAAGACCTCTGGTGAAAACTTCATGCTGATATGACCATCCATTCAGGAGAATTATGGACATGATTTTATTATTGAGATTGTGACAGTCATATTTTGAGGTCAGATTAGCACCATTTTTTCAATCAGGACTTCTAACAAGATGTCATAAATGCTGTTCTGCTGAAAAGCAATAACAACACTTTCAAAAAGGGATGCAATGGTTGCCATAATAGATGGTCAAATTTGCATATTGATTTGATTCACAAATGTGCTTTTATTAAAAATGAGATAATAGCTTCACTGCTGTTCCAAAGATAATCTTAGGATCACTCACAAATACAGAAATTTGGTAAATAAAGTGCAAAAGAATAATGAAGTATGTATATCTAACCTTAGTAATCTTCAAATATTAATAAATAAATTTCATATTTTGCACAATTTTTGTTAATACACTATGCTGGAAATGATTTTTGGAGGTTAAATCAAACTTTTGAGAGTAATTTTCATTTTTTGGAGTTGAAAAAGTATAGATCATTTTAAATGAATAAATAAATAAAATATCTGGGTATGATTATTTCAATTCTCAATAGGATTTTATCATGGAAATCTACTGGGTATATTTAAACTTTTGCTATTGGAGTTATAGAATAGACTATTTGATAACCACTTGTGCAGAGGTCTTAATGAGAAATACATGTACTACATTCAGTAAGTGTATGGGGCACTTTGAAAATTCATTCTTGGTGGCAAATACTTCAGGTAAATTCCCATTCTTAAAAGTGATGTTAGTCTGTGAATTCAATCACCAAATCTTTGTTAATACCAATGGATGATTTGTGGGTCTGATGTCACCAGATCATTAAAATGTGGAATTTTACTATATATGAGTCTGTTCAGAATGCACCAGTGCACCGTTTAAACACTTTCTGGTATTTGGTAACAGCTGTATGTAGCCATGAAATTCAAAATGACCGGAGGACATACTTTTGTGTCATTCCATGTGGATTTACAAGTCATCAGACATAGAATTTGATCTCAAAATAGTCCGTACATATTGCGAAAATGAAATATTTTCAAGAAATGCATGAGACAGTGCTGAAGTGATGCAAGAAATACTGGTACACTAAAATGCACACCAATGTGTTGTGGACATAAATGTCTGCAAAGGGTTTCAAATAGAGCTGATTCTACCTTGATTTTGAATTTTTTTAAGTTTATCAACTTATTTGCCTAATCTGTACTGTGTACAAAATTCCATAGATGTTAAATTCATAAAATTATTTATATAAAGCCACTAAAAGATAATGGATCACTCTACAGTAATAGTCACTGACAATCAAATCTTACAGCAATAATTCAAGATAAAGAAGTAAAGCATTGGATATGCCCTGTTCTTACAGGCTTATGTTCAGTCATAAGAAAGGTTAAGTAAAGCGTATGCTTTATATTAATTATCATTGGTCTAGTAGGTGATAGCCAAGTGCAGCCATGATGGTTCATTGATAAAGCCGGACTAGTTACCAGGAAGATATGGGTCTGGTTCCCTCAATTAAATCAGGCTTGATTGGCTACCATGACTTTTCCTAGAGCAAAGCACTTTACTGGACTTACCATGGCATGATATAATCTTTAAATAGGGCTGCATCTAGGATTTAATAAATCTGGGTACTGTCCCCACTTAAAATCTCAAAACAGGGGAGCAAATCTGAGCAAAACACGGTTCAATATGGTCACTCAACAGGGCATAAAAAGTAACTAAAGATCAAAGCAGAACAAAAGTGAGTGCTATAATGTATTCCTTTTTATTAATTGGTATTCTGCATATGTTAAAGCTTTTAGGGTGTTTTTTAAACCCTTGCCAGTATAAAAAAAAAACATAACCAGGCTGCTTTTTCATCATACAGTCATTCACTCATATGTCCATCTTTAAGTTTTGAAACAGCAAAAATGTTTCAGCGTACAGACTTCCTCTCGTAAAGTTCTAAATTGCAAGCCAACATACAGCTAAACTTCATGACACTCTGGCATTAACCTCATTAGTCTTGATATTGATCATTCAGATCAATAAACAGAATAAAACATGGATGATTATGACCTGCTGGTGCACAGCATGATGGTAGTGTGACAATATAAGATATTAACCTTGATATGTGTGTCAGTGTGTGTTTGTGTGTGTGTGTGTGAGGGGCTGGGCTGGGTGGGTGGGTACAATTTTATGTCTCATTGCTATAACGATCAGTTGCGTGAGACTCTGTTCTGACAGCATCACCTGGAAAACTGGAGGCCAAATTATCAAAAATGTACTTTATTCACATTATATTTACTCTGATGCTGCTTCTCTCATTGATTAAAGCCAGGCATGATCTAGTGGTTGCATTTTTCAAACTCCATTGACTGTTATTATATTTGTTTGAAAAGCGATGGTACATTATGAATTGCGAAGTCAGTTGAACAAGGTAATGCAATTTCATGAATGAAATGAATATGTCTAATCACTGTCAATGAAAAATTATTAGAAATATTTGTTTCATTAAAGAACTTTGCTGGTAGCTGAACTAAATTCAGCATTCCTTGGCTATCAATACATGTACTGAGAAAACTAACAGAAACAGTGGTCCACAACAGCATCAATGTACAGGAATGAAACAGGAAATTCCTACATTTCTTGGAAATAAAGCATACATGATTCATAAACATTTGTGCCCATTTCTTACTTTTTAAATGATTATGCCCACACAGATTAAAAACTGTTAAGTTTTAGTGGGATTTTCACAACTGAACATATTACATGCAACTCTGTTCAAAGTGTTGCTGTACCATAAAGCACAACTTTAAAAATAAAATATCCTTAGAAGGTGTGTTAAGAAAATACCTAATGGTCAGTCTAGAGTGTACTGAATAGTATCTAGGCCAATAAGTGATATATTACCAAACTTTATTTATCTACCATATGTACTCGCTTTTAAGTGAAGTCAAACTGCAAACAACAAAGATCCTGATCTGCCATAGCCTAATACACATGCAGATCAGGGTCTATGTTGTTCATTCCACAGATTACTTCTAGAAAAATTGTGTAGACCCAGATCTGCCAGTGAATTATGCAATGGCAGATCTTGGTCTGTGCAGTTTGCAGTTGGACTCGACTTATAAGCATGTATAAATGGTACCAAGAGCTGTACTATTCAAACTTTCAATGAGCCACTAGATAATCCTATCCTGGGCAACATTCAACCAATTACATAATGAATAATGACAAATATTGTGCAAGCTTGCTAAGACCCCTGGATAGACTGCACTGTATAATATGTATAAATTCAATGTACTGGTATGATAATATAATTATTTTTTCATCTAACTTTAAGGAGTTTTAACTATCAGCCAAAATTATCTCTTATAAAGTAACAAATTCAAAATAAAACTACTTGTTTAAAGAATTTTAAAGAATATACAATGCTAGTGAATAAGACAGGGTTATCTTGGTTTTGGCAATCCATCAATTAGCCTACCTAAAGAACTGATGACAACATAAGCATAGTTGCCAATGTCTTAAAGCCAATCAGACCACAATCATGAGAATGTTTTCTAAACAGCAGTCACAATCCAACAGGAGAATAGGTTTGACCCAATCCTTCTGATTGTGAGGCCTTAACCTTCCAGTAAATTTGCAGAAACAATAATGTTTTTTTCCAATCATTTTGGGATTAGAAAAAAGCAAAACATCTGCATTGTTGATGTAAGTGGCTGCTGTTAACAATTTTTAGGTGAAGCCCATTACACCACATATGGCAAGGACAGTGTTTGACAGGACCATTGTTTGTTGACAGTAAATGTTACATAATTATCTAATTTGGGAGCAGCAATAATTTTAAAAATATTTTTTCCTGCCTATATTACTAAAATAAACCTTTGGAATAAATTGCTTACTGGTACTTCCGTATATAGAAATAATAAGCAAATAGATCACTTTCATAAAAATAACGAGGATATTTCCTTGAAATGAGTGAATAAAGGATATATTTCATGGAGCTGGTGAAAAATGCAGTATTTTCAAGAGTGGTGTAGCCATGATGGAAAATACTTAAGTTTTTCACCCATGAGATGAACTATATCTGTTATTCATCCGCAGCAAGCAAGTTTTCTTTTATTTTATGCTAAAATGTATTTTCCAGCAATATATATAACAGACTGAAGTAAGAGATCTCTTACTGGATCATGTGTTATGTCTTCAGTTTACTGTTTATGTTGTGAATAACTGCACAAAAATATAACAGCAACATTATTGTCCTTCACAATTCAAAGTAAAATAGCACATTAAGAAAAAATATTTTGCACCTTGTTAGATCTAAACTTGTTTGTCTTCAATTGGAAGTGGACACACTTACTGTTCGACTACACAAGCATCAAACAACTTCAAATGCTTGGACCAGAATGTTATCATTGTCTATTTTGGTCACCTTTATTATCAGTGTCTAGTGAGAAAATATGATATTATTTCACTCCAGTGAATTACCAAGAAATTATTTCCATCCTAAAATCCAGTTATTCATGGCTTCAACTAAAGATCAGTACTTTAAAAAAGAGGAAATATAAACTCCTTCCTCTTACACATCTAATTATACACTGTAACATAAACACAAAATACACTACTAGTATATGGAATAATGATGTAAATTGTTTGACATTTCTACTATAAATGAAAATTATTACAATTCTTAATAAAAAAAACACACAGA